>CALSCO010000506.1:0-88718 GCA_943704415.1 Parvularia atlantis | reverse complement strand
GGGGGGAGGCGTGCCTTGCACAGCTCGAGCAGGAAGATCTCCTCGCGCGCCTGGAACAGGTCCGGGAATAGCGAAAAGTTGAGGATCTGGCGACCCGCGGCGGGCTCAGCAGCAGCGCGCGCCCGCCACCAGCGCGCCGCGCACCTGCACGATGTAGTCCATCTCGCCGTACGGCACGCCCATGACCGCTTTGGCGAGGATGGCGGGCTCGAGGCGCAGCAGGTACAGGAACGCGGCGTAGTCCTGTGTGTGTATGCGCGCGCACACGGCCGTGAGCGGCGGACGCGGCGCGCACGAAGGAGGCGGCGCACCGACTTCTTGAGGCCGAGCGGGTTGTCCTGGCTGGCGCTCTGGTCGAAGAACTCAAACCAGGCCTCCTTGTCGCGGTCCTCCCGCCGCACGTCCTTCTGCAGCCGGCTCTGCACGAGGAAGTTGATCTTGCGGTCGACGTTGCGCAGCTCGAGGCTGCCGCGCGCGTCAACGCGCACGCGACGAGGAAGGGCGCGGCGCACCTCTTACTGTGGCGGTCTTCGTGCAGGCCCTTGATGCGGTCCTGCAGCGTGTAGATCGCGGCCTCGTCCTGCCGCAGCTGCGCCGTGCGCTCGGCCGTGAGCTCGTCACGCAGCCGCTCGCAGAGCCGCCGCAGTGCGCCCGCAGGCCACTCGGTCGCCGTGGCCGCCTCGGCCGCCATCGACAAGCCGCGGGGGAGACGGGCGACGGGACAGACGCGGGACGGAAGCGGGCGCCGCTGCTCAAGAAATCCACGTGGCCGGACGCCACACTGGGACGCAACCGTCCCCCACCATGCGTGGCCACGTGGACGCGGTCCGCTGCCGGACGCGGCTGTGTGTGTGTGTGTGTGTGTGTGTGTGTGTGTGTGTGTGTGTGTGTGTGTGTGTGTGTGTGTGTGCAGGGGCTGGTGCAAGCGCGGCTGGATACGATGCGAAGCGGGCCGTGAGAAGACCCGTGAAAGCGGTGCGATCGCGCGGCCGAATCTCCGGTTCGGTTATTGTTGTCACATCGGTCGCCGTCGCTCGTTGTGGCACAGGCACAGGCATGCGTGCGAAGCCACGGGCCACCCATGCGAGCACGATGCACGCAACGAACTTACCGTCCCCGCCGGCGCGAGCAAGCTATAAATAGCTTTTTCCTTCCGCCGGAACTCGCCTCGCGGCCCTCGCTCCTCCTCTCGCTGCCGTGCCCTGCCGTGCCGTGCCGCGCGCGCGTCGCTCGCTGTCCGCGCTGCCGTGCCCTGCCGTGCCGTCCGCGCGCGTGTCGCTCGCCGGCTGAACCGTGGCACGTGCGCCGTTCGCAGTGCCACCGAAACTTCCGCCGTCGCCGCCGTCTCCAATGGCCAGCGAGCCCGCGCCGTTCATCACGGTCCAGGCGCCGTCGACGGCGCAGATCCCGCTGCAGGACCTGAGCCCGTCGCCGTCGCCGCCGTCGTTGCGGGCGCAGACAGGCAGCGCGCCCAAGACGTCGCTCGGTGCGTGCGCGGGCTCTATATAGGGCTGTTGTTGTTGTTGACCTCGTCGGCATGCCGCAGCGCCGCGCGCGTCGGGCGCGTCCGACACCGACTCGGTCAGCGGCAGCTCCATCTCGCACGCCACGTCGCTCACGCTCACGTTCGGCAACGTCTTCTACCGCGTGCCGACGCTACCGCAGCGTGCCCCCCCCCCCCCCTGTGCTCGTCCCGCACGCGCCGTGACCACGAACCGCAGCGATCCTCAAGGGCGTCACGGGCACGTGCAGCACCGGCCAGCTCACGGCGATCATGGGTCCGTCGGGCTGCGGTGCGTCGCGCTGCGGACGGGCGCGCGCATCGATACTGACGCTCGTCTGCGCGCAGGCAAGTCGACGCTCCTCGACATTCTTGCGCGCCGGTGCGCCGCGACCCGTCCGCCCACCCGCCGCTGACGCACACGCGCACGCACCCCCACAGCCAGACCGCCGGCACCATCACCGGCCGCATCGAGCTCAACGGCCGTAGCGTGTACGACTTGCACGGCTACCGCTCCAACATCGGCTACGTGACGCAGGAGGCGCGCTGCCCGTCTGCCCTCGCCGCAGCCCTGCTCACGCCAGCATGCGCGCGCACAGGACGTGTTCATCCCGTCCATGTCCGTGTACGAGACTGTGCTCTTCTACGCCAATGTGCGCCTGCCCGAGAGCGTCTCGTTCGCCGAGAAGGCCAAGCGCGTGCGCGAGACGCTCGACATGCTCGAGCTGTCCGAAGTCGCCAACACCAAGATCGGCGGCGAGCTGCCCGGCGGCCACCACATCCGCGGCATCTCGGGCGGCCAGATGCGCCGGTTCGTCCGCCCGCGCTGCACCAGCACGCGCGCAAGCCGCTGATCGTCGCCGCCGCCAGCGTCTCGGTCGCCTGCGCCCTCGTCACCGCGCCCAAGATCCTCTACCTGGACGAGCCCACGTCGGGCCTGGATGCGGCCTCGGCGCGCACGGTCATGGACATCCTGCGCAAGATCTCCAACAACAAGAAGCTGGTTGTGTGCTCGATCCACCAGGTGCGCGCGCGCCGGGCCGCCTGCGCAAACAAAGCTCACGCACCGCTCGCAGCCGCGCTCGTCCATCTTCTTCTCGTTCGACAACGTGTTCCTGCTCGGCCTCGGCTACCCGCTCTACACGGGCACGCCCGCGGGCACGATCGCCTTTACCGAGCGCCACGGCTCGCAATTCAACAAGCTTGACAACCCGGCCGACTTTTTGGTGCGGCTTGGCGCGCGCCCGCGCACATGCCTCGCGTGCTCTGACCCTTCCCTCCGCGCCCCAGCTCGACTTTGTGTCCAAGCTCTCGGCCGACGAGCTCAAGGCCATCTCCGACAAGGAGTTCTCGATCACGGAGGAGGAGAAAGTGATCGAGACGGCGTCGGTTGTCTCGCGCTTCAGCCATGCCGCCGTGCGCCTCGGCACCAACATCTACCAGACCATCTCGTCGCACCGTGGCTCGCGGCGCGGCTCGCGGCGCGGCTCAGTCGACCGCAAGCCGCCCGCCGACGGCACGACCACGACGAGCGACGTCATCACCAAGACGTACGATAACTCTGACTTGAGCGACAACCAGCAGCAGCTCAAGGGGCCGAGCAAGCCGGGCAGCGCCGTCGTGATCAAGATCGAGGAGGACCCGTCGACGGAGTACGCGCTGGGCGAGGACGAAGACGACGGCGAGCACCGCGCGAGCTTTTGGTTCCGCTACCTCGTGCTGCTGCACCGCGTGGCCATTGCGACCGTGCGCAACCCGAGCAACCTGATCGCGCGCTTGGCTGTGTTCACCTTCATCGGTGTCATCACCGGCCTTGTCTTCCTGCGCCTGGGCTACGAGGGCAACGCCGTGCTGCAAAAGGTCTATGGCTTGTTCTTCGCCATTGTTGTCCAGGTGCGTTCTGTCGGTGCGCATCGTGCACACTCGTGGGCTGAGCACGGTCGCGGCAGCTCCTCCTCCCGTTTACGTCCATCTCGCTCTTCATCGACCAGCGCCGCTTCTTCAACCGCGAGCGCGCGCAGAAGCTGTACCGGCCGCTCGAGTACTTTGCCGCGGTCATGACCATCGGCATCCTGCAGAGCGCCCTCAACGCGCTCATCTTCAACTCGATTATCTACGGCATGTACGGCCTGTACCCGACCTTTGACCGGTGCGCCGCCGCGACGGCCGCCCGGCGCTGCTGACGGTGCGCGCGCGCGCAGCTACTTCCCGAACGTGCTTGTGCTGTGCACGATGCACGTTGCCGCCGTGCTCTCGATCATCATGTGCGGCAACATCGCGCCCAACTCGGACCTGACATTTGCGATTGGTGCTTGCGGTGTGCTGCCGCGCTGGTCCAGCTCTGATGGGCGGGCACGCGCGCGCACAGGCTCGTTTTGCGTGACGATCATGCAGCTGTTTGGCGGCAGCTTTGTCACATTCGACACGCTGGTGCGCCGCGCGCGTGCACGCTGCGTGGCTGCCGAGGCTGATCACGGCCACCCGCGCAGCCGCTATGGATCCGCTGGCTGCAGTACGTGAGCATCGCCAAGTACGGCTTCGAGTTTGTGTGCGTGCTCGCCGCGGGCCGTGTGCGTGCCTGACCCCTGCGACGGTAGCATCACCAACGAGTACGGCAACAACCCGGCGTACGACTGCCCCGTGCCGGGCACGTGCCTGTTTGAGAACGGCGACGCGGTGGTGTGGCGCACGCGGTGTGTGCCGTGCCGTGCGCCTCACGTGTACGGGGGCGGGCAGGTCAAGTACTTTGTGCCGTTCCAGGACACGAACGTGCTGTCGAGCGACATGGGCATCCTCTTCAGCTTCTGCGTCTTCTACATGACCGTCGCGTTCTTCGCGCTCCGCTACCTCAACATGCACTGATCGGCCCCGGGCTTTGGGGGCCAGATCGGCTGGGCCTGTCTGCGCTCTTTTCTCCCTTTCGACTTCCAACTTCAGTTCTCCACGCACCACTGCGACGACCACTGCCTCTTGTCAGGCCCATACCTTGACCTTCCAGACCCCAGAGACACCTGCGACGCGACGCTTGACAGGAGGTGGCGACGACTTTGCTGTGATGCGCAATCAGGCGCCAAGCATGGTCGCGACGCGATTTCCTCCGCATCGCGTCTCCGCGTCTCCGTGTCTCCGCTCGTGCTGCTGCTGCTGCTGCTGCTGCGGGTCGCTCGTGCTGCGGACGGCCCGGCGTGGGATCGGCATCGGCGCGATCTGACGCGAGGGAGTGCGCAGGCAGGCGGGATGGCGCCGACGGCGGCGACGACCATCCCGTTCAAGGAGCTCAAGTGCGTTGTGGCCCCGCGCGAGGCCCTCACGCGCACTCACGCGCACGCGCACGCGCACGCGCGCTCTCGCCACAGGCTTGGCGAGCTGCTCGGCAAGGGGCAGTTTGGCACGGTGCAGAAGGGCGTGTGGAAGGTGCCGCTGCAGCGCGATGGCGCGGCCGCATCGGGCTGATGGCGCGCCGCGCCGCGCCGCGTTGCGCAGGGCCAGGAGGTCGCGATCAAGTGCGTGCTCGTGCAGGAGGACTACGACTACCGGCTGTACTTTGGCCGCGAGGTCGATGTGCTCAACCTCGTCCGCCACCCGTTTTGCCTCAAGTTCCTCGGCGTGTCGACCAATGGCAACGACCTGTACATCATCACCGAGTTTGTCAAGGCGCGGGCGTCACGCGGGCGCGCCGTGTGCGTGGGCCTCGTGCTGATCGCGGTGCGCACCGTCCGATAGGGCGGCACGCTGCGCGAGTACCTCAACCGCAAGCAACCGTCGTGGACCGAGCGCTGCCGCATCGCGATCGAGATCGCCAGCGCGCTCGACTACCTCCACCGCAACCACATCATCCACCGCGACGTCAAGACCGAGAACGTGCTCATGACCGAGGAGGGGCGCGTCAAGATCTGCGATTTTGGCTTCTCGCGGTGCGCTCGACCCGCGCGTGCGGGGCCGCATGCTGAGCGCCGTCGACGCTGTCGCCAGCGCCGACAATAACACCGACGCCGCCAAGCGCAAGACGTTCCTCGGCAGCGAGTGGTTCGAGGCGCCCGAGATCATGTTTTGCACCGACTACGATGGTGAGCGCACGCGCGTCAGGGCACGGTGACCTCATGCGCGCCTCGCTACCAGAGCGCATCGACATCTTCTCGTACGGCATGATCCTTTGCGAGGTGCTCTCGGGCAAGCCGCCGTCCATGAGCGTGTTCAAGCGCGTCATGCCCGGCTTTGGCGTCGACGCGGACGAGATCCGGTGCGGCGCCGGCGTTGAAGAGGGAGGCGCGTTCACCCTGCCCGCACGTGCAGGTCGCGCGCAATGCCTGGTGCACCGAGTGAGCTGGTCAGCGTCGCGATCCAGTGCTGCCAGGCCGACCCGGACCACCGGCCGACGCTCGTCGACGCGATCACGTACTTGCGCGGTGCGCGTTGGCTGACGGCGTGCGCGCTGGTGCTCATGCGGCCCCGCAGAGGCGTACCGTGAGGCCAGTGGCAAGGACTACGTCGACAACACGGCCAAGGAGGAGGTGCAGATTGAGAAGACGGCGGACCTCGTGCGTGCCTCGCCCTGCACTCCCACGCCGCTGACCAACGCGACGCGGGCAGATGCTCGACATGTCCATGACCGACCTCACCGTTGACAGCCCCGTGCGCGACCCGCCGTCGCCGTCCGGCGTGCGCCGCGTACACGTAGGTCGGCTGATCGGCTCATGCGGCACGCTCGCAGCAGACGGCGCAGGCGCCCAACCTGCAGAAGCTGCTCGACGAGGTCAAGAAGACGACGGATCCGAGCGCGCCGCTGACCAAGGGCGCGCTCATGGCCATGGCGCAGGTGAAGGCGCCTACCTCTTGCGCTTTGCGTCGCTCACGCGCCCACGCGCGCATCCCAGCTCCAGCTCACGCTCGGCGACACGACCGACACGACCAAGGGCCCGACCATTCCGCGCGAGGGGCAGCTGCAGTGGCGCGCGTTCCTCATGGAGGTCCGCTCGCACATCAAGGTGCGCGCCGCGTTTGGCTGTTGCACGTCGCTCACGTCCGCGAGCGCACGCAGACGCGCGACGTGCAGGTGCTTGGCGCGCTGAGGCGCGTCAAGACGTACCGCTCGTGCTTCTCGGGCGCCGAGGCCGTCGACTGGCTCGTGCGCGAGAAGCAGATCCGGCGCGAGGACGTGCGCCCATCGACGCCCCACAACGGCGCTCACGCTTACACGCCCCGCGCGCAGGCGACCGAGCTCGGCAAGGCGCTCGTGCGCCTCAACGTCGTGCGCTCCGTCACCGCCGACAGCAAGAGCAGCAGCAAGTCGCGGCTCAACTCGTCGCTCTTCAAGGACAGCACGACGGCGCTCTACCGGTTCAGCGAAGAGGGCATCTTCTTCCACGACCGCGCGCCCGCGGCCCCCGGGAGCAAGTGACGCGCGGCGGGCGGGCGCGCGCGGGTGAGGGGCGATGCTGTGCTTTGGGCTTGCAACTGATCAGAAAAAAGACGCAGACAAATGGGCGAGATTGCCCGACACACAAGCGCATGCTCAGCCTGGGGCGCGCACTGCATCGTGCTCGTGGCGCAGACAACGAGCACGGCCTGGCCAGGGCTGGGCGGCGTGCGGCGAACTTACAGTCGCATCGACAACTGTCATCAGGCACCTGAGGCTGGCCTGATCACCACATGTACTGTGATGGCGAACCGCTTCGCACCCTACGCGCGCGGCGCGTCGCCGTTCCGCGGCTCGACGACGCCGACGGCCTCAGCTGCGACGACGACGGCGACGACGGCCGAGAGCGACGCGAACGAGCTGCGCGCTGAGCTGCGGGCCGTGCGCGCGCAGCTGGCCGAGACGCGCCTGACGTACGAGCGACGAGTGGTCGACCTGACCCGCTCCGGCCAGGAGCTGCGCGCGCGGCTCGAGGCGGAGGCGGCCAACGTGCAGGTGCGGCGGGGCGCCGTGTCGGCCGTGTGCTGCGCGACGTGACGCGGCGTGGGACGTGCAGCGCATGGAGGCCAACGTCGCGTTCATCGCGGGCGAGGAGGCGCGCAAGGCGGCGCGCGCGGCCGAGCTGGAGGAGAAGCTGACGGCGCTGCAGGCGCGCGCGGCTGGGCGGCGGACGACGGCGTGCGGGAGGGCTGACGCACGCGACGCCGGCAGCGCGACAGCGACATGCGCCAGCGGGCGGCGCAGCGCGAGCTGCAGGCGCTGAAGGAGGAGGTCGTCGTGCTGCGCGTACGTCTGCCATCGCCGCGCGACGAGGGAGCAGCGCCTGACTGGGGCGTGCAGAACGACAACGGCGCGCTTGCGCGGCAGTACCAGAACGACCTGGACGTGATGAAGCTGAAGCTGGCGCGCAAGGACGAGATGCTGCAGCAGGTGCCTGCCCACCCCGCGCGTGCACGTTCGACGACTGACCTCACGTGCGCCCCGAAGCTGCAGAGCGTGCGCCCGTCGACGGCCACGCCCACGGCCGAGTCGTACGAGCGGCAGCTGCTGGCCAAGGACGCCGAGATTAAGGTGCGGGGCCCCGTTGTGCGCGTGCCCCCGTGCGGGCTGACAGCGGCGCGCGCCGCCGCAGGTGCTGCAGCAGAAGCTGAGCAGCGCCGAGGGCGCGCAGGTGATCCAGCGTCAGCTCGACGGTGCGCTCGCTTGCGCTGCTCGATGCGGCTCACGCGGCTGCGCGTGCAGGGCAAGTCGCGCACGTGAGCCAGCTCGAGCAGGATGCGCGGCGCCTGGCGGCCGACAACAAGCAGCTGCACGAGCGCACCAAGACGATGTCGGTACTCGAGGAGCAGGTGCACCGCGCCAGCCTCGTCCTGCAGCAGCAGTGCTCAACACGCGGTCGCAGTACTCAAGCCTACAGCGCAAGGCCGCGCATCTCGAGCAGACGTGCGAGCGGCAGGCGCTGCAGCTGGCACACACCGAGAAGGAGAAGTCTGCGTGGTGCGCCCTGTGCATGTACGCTCGCGCAGCAGCAGCCGTGCCTGACGTGTCTGCAGGACGGCGATGCTCGAGGAGCCCGAGCGCACGACGCTGAGCACGCCCGCGGCCCTCGCGCGCGCGTTCTTGTCGCTCAGGCACGAGTACCGGGCGATGCTGGCCGACCAGGGCTCGAACCGCGGCGAGGTGCGGGTGGCCGAGGCGCACGCAAAGGACGCGCAGCACAAGGTGCGCCGCTGCCTCGCCGCTGCCTCGCCGGTTGACCGCCGTGCCCTGCAGATGGCCGCGCTGTCCCAGGAGATCGCCACACTGCGGCAGCAGCTCAAGCGCGACCAGATGGTCACGAAGCGGCTGGAGCGCGCGCGCGCGATCGCGCAGAAGGAGATCGAGTTCCTGCGCGCGCAGCTTGTCCGTTGCCTCTGGGCGCATGTGCCCGCCGCTGATCGCTCGTCGGCGAGCAGGACAGCTACGACGCCGAGCAGACGATGATCAGCGCTGGCAGCGTCGACGAGCACAAGGTCCGGCGCATCCAGCACCTTGAGACGCTGCTGGCCGAGGCGCAGCGGCAGCTCGAGGACGTGAGTAGCGTGGAGGCGGCGCCGGCCGCGCCCGCGCCTGCGCCCGCGAGCGAGACGATGGCCTTAGATGTCCGCGCCGACAAAAGCCAGCTCGAGCTCCAGAGCCGTATGCGTTCAGGTGCCCGCTGCGCGCCAGGACCGCTGACGGCTGTGCGCAGGGCTCGCCGCGGCCGAGCAGCAGCTGCGCGCGCTGCAACACGACAAGGTCATGCTCGAGACGCAACTCATCTACGCCGAGCAGCAGCTGGTTCGCGCCCGCACTTTCGCGCTGGCAAGCCTGACGTTCTTTGTGCCAGTCGCGGCGCGAGTACGACCCGGCCACGACAAAGGTCATCCACATGCGGCTCAACCCGGCGAGCGCCGTTGCGGCGCAGCGCGACCAGGTGCGCACACAACGCTCGCCGCCGCCGGGCTGAGCCCGCGCGCGCGCGCGCAGATGATCACGCGGCTGCAGGAGGAGAACCGGCGGCTGCTGGCCGAGCTCGAGGGTCAGGGTGAATCAGTGGCGGCTGCGGCGGCCGCCGTGGGCAACTCGGGGCGCCTGGCGGAGCTGGAGCAGAAGCTGATCGACAGCGAGATGCGCATGAAGCGGCTGAAGGAGGTGCGGTCGCGGTTGCGGTCAGTTTGCGCTGTGCACGCGCTCACGTGCACCGACGCGCGCGCAGGTGTTTGGGCGCAAGATCCTCGAGTTCCGTGAGCTGTGCTACGGCCTGACCGGGTGGCAGATCGAGATGAGCGAGGGCACGTACCGGCTCTCGTCGATGTTTGCCGAGCGTGAGGGCGACCACCTGCTGTTCTCGCGCGACCCGGCGTCGTCGTCGCTGCTGCTGCTCGAGTCGGACTTTTCGGCGTCGGTGCTGCCGCTGCTGCGCCCGCTCCTGCAGCGGCGCAACTCGATCCCGGCCATCACCGCGACGGTCACGCTCGAGCTGTTCGCGCGGCAGACGGCGATCTAGGTGTACAGGGCGTGTGTACGGATCGATTTCTAGTGTGACGTACAAAGGATGGTCGCGCTGCGTCCTCGACTAGGTCGCGCCGCTGCACCCGCTGCAGCAGCGCCCCGCGGCCGTCGCGGCCGTGCGCCGGCGCCGCGTCCGGGCCCGATCGAGGCGCGGACGCCGAGCGACGGCGGCGGCGGCGGCGGCGAGGGCAGCGAGGGCGTGGCGATGTGCACGCACCACGGCGATCTGGACGCGGCGGCCGTGTGCGCGCGCGTGCTCGACCCGCGGACGTGGGCGTGCGAGGGTGCGCTGCATTGCGCACGTGCCGATCGTGGAGGGCTCAATGTGCACGGCGCGGGCAGAGTGCACCACGACCGAGACGATCTGGGCGTGTCTGACGTGCGGCCACGTCGGCTGCGGGCGCTTCAACGAGCAGCACGCGAAGCAGCACTTCCTCAACTCGCACGTGTGCCGCCGTCCAGCAGCCCCGATCGTGCTGCTCACGTCTCGCACGCACCCGCAGCACCGCCTCGTGCTGGAGATCAACAGCAAGGCCGTCTTCTGCTACGCCTGCAACGACTACCTCATCCCCGACGCCGCGCCCGACGCCTTCAGCGGCGCGATCGCGCGGCTGCGCAGCGACCTGAACGAGATCCAGGCCGACCGCGTCGCCGACGTCGACGAGGGCGCCGCAGCACTCGCCCCGCCGCAGCGACCGCGGCCCGGCGACGCCGCGCCGGCCGTCGTGCTCCGGCCCAAGCGCTTCCAGCTGCTGCGGAGCAACTCTGTCGTGGCCGAGGAGGCCCGGTCCAGGCTGCGGTATGTGCACACAAGCGCGCGCCTGATCGCGTGCATGCAGCGCTCACGAGGCGCGGCAGATCCGACCGCGACGACAAGGTCTTTGCGGCCGAGCAGCACTTTCGCCTGACGCTGCTGGTCAAGGGTGCGGGCGCCGTGCGTGGCCTGGCATGCGCAGCACTGATTGCTCTCGCGCCGCAGTGCTGCGCGCGTGGCACGTGTACCACCGGCAAGAGTCTGTCCAGCCGTCGCCCATCAAGCCTGCCACGCCAGCCAAGCGCAAGGCCGGGGCGGACGAGCCCGACGAGCTCGACGTGCAACCGGACGAGGCGGACGATGGCGCGCTGTCCAACCGCCCGCGCCGGCTTGCCATGCCCGGCCAGACGGGCCTGCGCAACCTCGGCAACACGTGCTTCCTCAACGTGTGCCTGCAGGTGCTCAGGTGCGACGCGACGTGTGTTTGGGTGCCTGTGCCGCTGCTGACGCGTGCACACGCAGCAACATTGCCGCGTTCCGGGCCTACTTCCTGCGGCTCTTCCAGCTCAGCGCGCTGCAGCGGCGCGCGACGGCTGAGGTCTTCTTCGTACGTCGCTTTGGACCGTGCCTTGCCGTGCGCTCACGCGGGGTCGCAGGACGTCACGGGGTCGCTGCGACGACGCGGTGCGACAGGTGGCGCGCAGAGCGATGACGAGAACACGAGGTGCGCACGCTCTCGCTGCGCCCGATCACGCGGGCGCTGAAGCACTTCCCCCCCCGGCAGCTCGCTCGTGATGAACCTGCACAACCTTTTCCGCGTCATGTGGTCGACCAACAGCCGCTGGCCGGTCGTGAGGTGCGCGCGCTGCTGCTCGCAACGACGGCGCTCATGCGCCGCCGCGCGTGCGCCAGCCCGTCCGGCTTTCTGCTCGCGGTGTGGGCGCGCATGTCCGAGTTCCGCGGGTTCCGCCAGCACGACGCCGAGGAGTTTTTCTGGTGCGAGGCCGCTGCAGCCGCACACAACCGAGCTCACTGTGCTTGCAGCATCTTTCTCGATCGGCTGGACGAAGAGCTCAAGGCGCGGCACCTGTTCCTGACGCCGTCAGACCCGCTGCTGCGCCGCCGCAGCGCACGCTGGGTGCGCCGCACGCCGATCGTGAAGCCTGCCAATGGTGCGCGCACACACGCACGGGCAGCGCCGAGCTGACTGGTGAACGCAGCGCCCGTCGTCGCCGCCGCACGGCCGACGATCGTCGACATGTTCCAAGGCACGATGACCACCACGTCGACGTGCACCGCCTGCGCGCACGCATCCACGAGCGTGCAGCCCTTCGCCACACTCACGCTCGCGCACCTCGTGCGCACGGCGAGCGCGACCGGCGAGACTGGGCCGCGCGCCACGCCCGTCACCCTTGCTGGTGCGGCTTCGCTCTGCCCCTGCTGTGATGCGCCCCTGCTGCGATGCGCCTCACCGCGTCGCCGCCAGACTGCCTGCAGTCGCTTGTGGCCAAGGAGGGCACGGACCCGATCAGCTGCGACGGCTGCAAGGGCCTGCACGCGCGCACGCGCCTGTCGCAGTTCCAGCGGCTGCCCGAGGTGTGGCGTGCCAGTGCGTCTCACCCGGCGATCGCTCACGCCCCGCGCCAGGTGCTGATCCTGCACCTCAGCCGCATCCTCTGGCTCGGCGTGCAGCGGCAGAAGGTGCACACGGCCGTCGCCTTCCCGCTAGCAGCCCTCGACCTCGCGCCGTACGTGTCGGACGAGTACATGCGCGCGCCGACCGACGACGCGGACCGGTACGACCTCGCGGCCGTGATCGAGCACCACGGGCGGCACTTCGGCTCGGGCCACTACACCTCGTTCTGCTACAGCGTCGAGTCGCGCAGCTGGCTGCAGTGCGCGCCGTCGACCTGCACTGGCTGCTGCTGACGCGCCGTGCGCAGTTTCAGCGACAGCAAGGTCGCGTACGCCACGCCGGCCGAGGTCGCGCGCAGCCAGGCGTACATGCTCGTGTACGTGCGCCAGTCGCTCAAAGCGGCGGTGTAGAGTGTGCGCGCGCGCTGCCCACCTGGGAAAAGCAGAGACCACGGGGAAGACACAGACAGACAACGAGACAAACGAAAAGCAAGAACGAGCAGGAGGAAGACTTTGCGGTCGTCTATGGAGATGCGCGCGCGGCGGCGGCGGGACAGAACGCACGAAGCACGACGGCGGGCTGGGCGGCACGCACGACGACACAAAACCCTTGCGGCGCGGTGTCCGTGCTCTCACGATGCCGACGTCGCGGCCGGGGCCCCGCTGCCGCCCGACGTCGGCACGGTCGTGCCGGGCGGGATCGCCTCCCACTGCTGCGAGGTGTAGTTGAACCGCCAGCCGGGGTAGTCGTTGGCGTAGAAAAAGTTGCCGTCGTAGGTGCCGTTCTGCATCCGCGCGAGGCGTGAGCACGACGTGCGTGCGTGCGTGCAAGGCGCTGGCGTACCGTGCCGGGTGCGCCACCCGCCGCGGCCGCACTGCCGTCTGCGCCCGCCGCTGCCCCTGCCGCGGCCGCTGACCCGTCCGCGCCGGGCATGGCGTAGCCAGCGTAGGCGCCGTACTGCTGGTACGCGGCGTACGGGTCGGCATAGACCGGGTACGCGCCGCCCTGCGAGCGCGACGGGGTGATGAGCGGGACATTCATGCAACGCAGCTGCACATGCGCGCACCATCGTGCTCATCGCGGCCGTCGCGCCGCCCATCTCGTACATCCCGCGCGTGGACGAGAGGTTGTCGATGCGGCCGCCAGTGCTGCGGACCATGTCGCGCTCGACTTGCTCCTGGATCTTGGCCCAGATCATCTGCTCGACCGCAGCGCACTGCTCCGGCGTGCCTACACGGTGCGGTCAGCCGGTGCCCTCAGCACGGCGTCGGCGCCCGCACCCATCACGTTGACCGTGCGCTCCGGCCCGGCCATGGACTGATCCATGATGATGCGCGCGCCGGTCGTGCGCTCAAGGTACTTGATCATCTCGCCGCCTGCACCGCACCCGACGTCAGTCACGGCTAGCAGGCGAGGCATGCGTTGCGCTGTGCCGCACCGCGCCCGATGATTGTGCCCACGCGCTCGGCCGGGATGCGGATCTGCTTGTCGGGGTTGATCGCGAGGCGGCCGCCACCACCGCCGCCGCCCGCGCGGCCCTCGGCCATCTGAATGATGTCCTTGATCACTTGCTCGCCTTGCTGGATCGCCGCGACGTCGCCGATGATGAAGCCCGTGCGCATCGGCTGGCCCGCGGACTCTGGCGCGGCGCAGCATCAGCCTCGCGCACGCACACACGGCAGCGCACCGTGCGGCAGGATGAAGCGGAAGTTGTACTGCTGTTCCAGTCGCCTGATGTTCTCGCCGCCGCGCCCGATCAGCATGCCGACGGCGTGGCCTGTGCACGCCCCGCGTCAGCCGCACGCTGCTCCGCGGACACGCACGGCGACCGTAAACGCACCGGGCACCTGGATCTCGATGCGCGGGTCGTTCGGATTGACGCGGCTGGCGGCGGCGCAGAGGCGCAGTTAGCGCCGATCGCCCGTGCACTACGAGCGGCAGCGCACCCAAACGGCGCGCGGCCCGAGTCGCCGCCACCGCCGCCCGAGAAGCCGCCGGTGTACTGCCCGACCGCGCCGCTCGTCGGTTGTGCCGGCGGCTGGTACGCCGAGTAGGACGGCTGCGCCCCGGACGACCCGGACTGATCCGACGGCGGCGGCGGCGGCGGCGGCGGCTGCGAGTCATGACCGCTTGCGCTGCTGCCCGGCACGGCCTCCTTGAAGCTGGCGAGCTCGCGCGCAAAAAAGTCCTGCGGCGCGTCTGCGGTCGCGCCGCACGTCAGGCCGCACTTGCCAAGCGCGCTGCTCACGCACCTGCTCTGCTGCTGCCACCCGCACTGTCGACCGGCCGCGGCCCGTACCCCTCGCGCATCTCGCGGTCGCGCCGCCGCTCGGGGTGCTCAAACACGGGCGACGCGCCGCCAGTGTTCTGCTGGTAGTCGATGGCCGCGCTGCCCTCGCTGCTGTTGCTCTCGCGCTGTGCGTCCTCTGCGGGCACGAGGTGGCTGTCAGCGGTCATGCACGCACGCAAGCACTGCGTGCGCACCGGAGCTGCGAATCATGCGCTGGCTGATCATGGCGATGTCGCGGAAGCCCGCGCGGTTGAGGATGTCGACGTTGGGCTCCAGCGAGACGCGAATCTCGCGCACCGCGTCCTCCGACAGGATCTCGTCGATGAGCACCTTGGCGCGCGTGCTGCACGCTGTGGTCAGTCTCGGCGTCTCGCGCGGCAGCAGGCGCACCGCTGTGCCTCGTCGCCCGTAATCACGAGCACGCGCTTGCCGTTGACGGCCTGCGACTCGGGCGTCATCTGCAAGATCGCGCCCGACCTCCGCTCAAGGTCGCGGATCTGCCGGCGCGCCGCAAAAAAAGTCATAAGTGCGGCACGCCACGCAGCAGCGAGGTAACGGGCGCACGTTTTCACCACCGCGGCCGATGAGCGGGCCGACCTTGCTCATCGCGACCATGTAGTGCTCCGAGATGGCCGTGAGCGATGGCGTGGGCCGGCCAGCGTAGCTGCCGAGTGCGGCGCTGAGGCTGCCGCTGAGGCCGCCACCGAAGCCCGGGCTCGCAGTGGCACCGAGTCCGCCGCCGGGCGCGCTCTCGCCGCCGACGCTGACGAACGCGAAGCCGCCGCCTCGGCGATCGATGATCTGCGCGTCGCGCGTACATCAGGTCGCGCACGCGGGCCGAGCATCGCGACGTCCGCACCTCCTCGATGAGACGGAGCGCGCGCTCGCGCTGCGCCTTGGTGCCGGTGATGTGCACGCGGCGCTCGGGCGCGCCGACGTCTGCGTGCGCGGTGGTCAGCCGATTGGCGGGCGCGATCGGGGCGCGATCGTCTGCGCATACCCGGCGTGACCTGGATGCGGCAGCCCGACTCCTGCTCCAGCCGGCGGATATTCTCGCCGCCGCGCCCGATCAGCAGCCCCGCGTTGTTGTTGGCCATCACCAGCTCCTGCATCACAATGGCGTCGGGGTCTGCGCGCCACGCCGCGGTCAGCACGGCGGCGCCATCACGGGGGCGCGGACGGCAACGGGGATCCCCGTGTGCCGCCGCCCGCTGACGACGACGCACTGCTGCCGGGCACGACGCCACCGCTGCTGCTGCTGCCGCCGTCCGCGTAGCCCAGGCCGGCGTGGCGCTTGCTCGCGCTGCCGTCGGCGCCATCGTCTGTGGCGCGCTTGGCCGGCGCCGGCGAGGTCTGGCGGTCGCCCGGGGCGGGCGGCGCGGCCGTGGCTGCCGCGGCCTTCTGCGCGGCGAGGCGTGCGGCGATCTCGCGCGCGCGCGCGATCACGTCGTTGGCGACGGCGTCGCCCATTGAGGCGCCTGCGGCGCGCGCGCGCAGAGGAAAGGAGCAGGTCAGACCACCACGTCTGTGCGTGCGCGCGCACCTTGTGCTGCCCGCTAGTAAACGATGCATAGCTATGGTGTTGTACACGCCTGTCCTTGCCCACCACATCTGTATTCGCCTCACTACGCACACAGACCTTGGATGCGCGCGGCCGTCATGAGCGCTGTGGACGGCCCGCTGGCAACCCAGATGCGACGCAAGGCGTGTCGTGCGCGTCGTGCGCGTCGTCTGCGTGCGAAATCGGCGGTGGTGGTAGCTAACACACGTCGCGCGACGCAAAGCTCATGGAGCAGCTCAAGCCCGCCAGCATCGACCTCGTGAACGACTCGGCAAAGCACGCGGGCCACGCGGCGATGCGCGGCGTCGGCAGCGCCGAGACGCACTTCCAGTTGCGTGCACTCGCGGCCATCGATGCGGCTCACGCGCGGGCGCGACGGCCGCAGGCTCCACATCGTCGCGGACGCCTTTGCGGGCAAGGCACGCCCGCTCGTGCTCGCGCGATCAGCCGACCAGCTCACGCAGACGCGGCGGGCGCACAGACGCCCGTGCAGCGCCACCGCATGGTCTACGCGCTGCTCGCGGACGAGTTCCAGCAGGGGCTGCATGCGCTCAACATCGTCGCCAAGACGCCGGGCGAGGCCGCGGCCAAGGCGGGCGACGGGCCGGCGCCGGCGTGAGCGAGCCAGCTGCGATGTGGTCAAGCGGGTGCCGGGTACAGCTGACACTAGGGCCCCATATGGGCATACTGCGGCGGCGCGAGGCGCACAGCGCCTCAAGGGGTCGATGCTGATCGCGTCGCCGCTCGAGTTGGACATGCTGGCGGTGTGGCTCGCGTCGGAGCGGGCGTGGGTCGGGTGCTTGCGCGTGAGCGTCGTCGCCGTGACCCCTGCCCTCGGGCCGTCACCGTCAGCGCCAGGCCCGGCCATCGAGCCTTCCTTGCCGGGGATGGCCGGGGTGTAGGTGTACTCACCCACGCTTGTGCTCGACAGCTCGATGTCCTCGGACGTCAACGTGGGCGCGACGTGAACGAGACGTGGAAGGCCAGGAGGAGGAGGCGATCGGCCGACAGGCGGTCAGAACGCGCATCCGATCCTGATGGCGTTCCTGTGCCGCCGGCGGCAGGCCGCTGCTGCGCGTGCTGCTGCTCGTGCGGCCGTCGCGTGAGCGCGCGCTCGATCGATCTTTGTCTCATGCACCACCGCTAGCCATCTATGTACACACGGCAGCAGCGAGGTAAGCGGAATTTACTGACAGCATGGCTGCTGCGGATGCGCCGCAGCTGCGCCTCACGGTCATCCCGTGGATCGAGCACTCGGGTGCGCGGCGCGGCCGCGGCGACGACGCATCCGCCCGCTCACGATCGCGCGCGCGCGCCCGCCCACGAACGCGCCGCAGAGGTGAAGGCGAGCCTCGGCGCCGCGCACACGACCGAGACGAGGCGCAAGGACTTCTGGTCGGTCGACGTGCATCCGGACGGCACGCGCCTCGCGACGGGCGGCGACGGTGTGCGATGGCGCGGCGAGGGTGCTGCGCGGCGGCGAGGGTGTGACGTGCACGGCAGACGGCTTCGCGCGCATCTGGGCGATGGCGCCCGTCCTGGCCACGGTGAACCACACGGCCGTCGGCGATACGCCGCCCAGCCACCTCGCCGCCCTCGAGATCGGCGGTGCGGCCGTCTGCTCGTTGATGATCACGCCGCCCGCTCATGGCACCGCTCACAGGCCAGGTGCGTTGCGTGCGATGGTCGAGCGGCGCGCGCGGACCCGTCGAGCTCGCCGTCGCGTCGTCGTCGCTCGCCCCCGTCGCCTTCTACCGGCTCAGCAGCGCACCCGCGCCCGCCACGACATTCGGCAGCGCCGCCGCGCCCAACCAGGAGAACTGGCTCGTGCGCAAGAGCTTCAAGCCCGAGTCGAATGGTACAAATGCGACACGCCGCTGACGCTCAGTTGACGCTGCTTGCCCAGACGTGAGCGACCTGTGCTGGTCGCCTGACGACGCCTTCGTGGCCCTTGCCTTCTTGAACAAGCACGCTGTCGTCGTGTACAAGGCTGACACGGGCGGTGTGCACGCTTGGTGGCTCGGCGCAGCAGTTGCCAACTTTGCCTCGCTGCGCAGAGCGCCTCGTCCAGCTCGACGTGGGCCAAATTGTCAAGGGCGTGGCGTGGGACCCGAGCGGCAGGGTACGCCTGCGGCTGCGACGACCGAGCGCGCCTGACAGCTGCGCGCGGCGTGCGCAGTACCTGGCAGCCAAGGCGGGACCCACCTTGTACGTGTGGAAGACGTCACGGTCGGGCGCACCAAGCGCGTGGGACGCCAAGGAGCTCGTGGCCGGCATGTGCGAGACGATCACGACCCGCTGCAGGTGCGCGAGTGGTGCCCTGTGCAACACAGGCTGACGGAGCGGTTGCTCAGCTGGTCCGCCGACGGGTCGCTGCTCATGCTGCCATCGTGCTCGCACGACCGCCACCCTGTCGCGCTCTCGTTCAAGCGCGAGGTGTGGGAGGCGCAGAAGTTCCTCGGGCTCGTCCGGCCGTCGACCGTGGCGGTGCGGCGCGACTGATCGTGCGCCAAACAGCTGACGGCGCCGCGACGCAGAAATTCTCGCCGCGCATCTACAAGACGGACCCGACCGGCGCCGAGTCGACGCTACTGGCGCTTGCGTGCGTTTTGGCCCAAGCCGCGCGAGGCACGCTGACGCACTGCGCCAGCTCCGACGACCTCTGTCTATGGAACACGCACACGCTATCGCCCGTGACAATGAAGCTGCCCGCATCGCCCGTGGTTGACATCTCGTGGTTTGTGCTGCGCCTGACGGACCGGCGGTGCCGCGTGCTGACCTGTGCGTGCGCGCTGCAGGCTGCCTGACGGGCGCAGCCTGGTCATCGCGACCATCTCGGTGCTGTTCCACCTGCAAATCGACTTTGCGAGCGAGGTTGTGCCGACAGAGACAATCAAGGCGCGGCTGGCGAGCGCCGCGGCGACAGAGCAGACCGCTGCACCGCCGAGCACGCCGCAGCAGCTTGTGGTGCAGCAGCACGCGAGCGAGCGGGCAGCAGCCACGGCGGAGAAGGTGCGCGCATGCGCACACGCAGCCGCCTAGACGCGACTGAAAGCTGCGTCGTAGGCGACCAAGGCCGGTCCGGTAGGACGCGCGGGGTCCGCGGCCGCAGCGTGCGTTCATGCGCGCGCGGCGCGCGCGCGCGCCTGTGTGCTTACCGTCGCGTTGCACAGCGCAAAGGCCAAGGCCCCGGCAGCCCCGGCAACCCCGGCGCCGCCGCCGTCGCAGCCGCCGCAGCCATCGACCGCGCAGCCGCAGAAGAAGCGCATCTCGCCGACGCTCATCAGCGCGGGTGTCAGGCGCGTGGCTGCCAAAGTGCCGCTGGCGCCATTGACGCGGGCTGCGAAACAGCGCGGGTGCCGTCGCAACGAGCGGGCCTGCTGATGGCAGCTCATCTCGACCGCCTACGATCACGGTGTGTCGCTCAGCAGCCGTTTGCTCCCGCAACCAAGCTCACCGGTCGGCGTGGGCGCACAGGAGCCGCCAGCGGCTGCGACGCCAGCGGTCACGACGCCAGACGCGCCAGCGACGCAGATGGACGCCGTGCCGATGGACGTGCAGGCCGCCGCCGCACCGGCTGCTGCTGCTACGGTGACAGCCGCGCCCGAGACGGCCGAGACTGCGCGCAAGCGGCCGGCCAGTGGCGCTGCCGTCACAAAGGGCGCATCGAAGAAGCCCCGAGTGACCGCGGCACCAGCGGCTGCAAGCAGCAGCTCGGCGAGTGCGGGCAACAGCAGTAACGACATTGGTGCGTCCGTCAACGGCGCGAGTGCAGCAGCGTCATCGGCAGCCAGCGCCACTGAGCCCGGCCCAGCCAACTCGGCCGTCCACAGCCCCGTGGGCACAGCGGGCGGCACAGCACACATCGTGCGCTTACTCAAGCCGACGCTGCAGGCCGAGGTGCGTGCCGAGCTGACTTCGTGCGTACCAACAGCTCACGCTCGCGCGTCGCAGCACAAGGCGGCGCAAGACAATCCCGCGCTCATCCTGACCGCGACCAACAACGAGGGCCATCTCGGTGCGCGCGTGCGCAGGCTGCATCGACGCCGCCGTGTGCTCACGGTCTCGCGCAGATTTCAAGTACGCGATGGTGCAATGCACGGAGGGCACGACGCCGCTGTGGCAGGACCTGCTGCCGTACGAGGCACGACTTGCCGCGGCAGCCGTGCGCACACTGATGCTGTTGCCGGCGCAGGTCGTCTCGGTGGCGCTGTCTGCCACACACGCGGCCGTGGCCACCGCCGAGGGGAGCATCGTCGTCTATACGCGCACGGGGCGGCACCTGTGCCCGCCGTTGTCGTTCGCGAGCGTCGCGGCGACGCTGGTGCTGTGCGAGGCGCACCTCATGGCCGTGCACCGCGACGGCACGCTGCAGATTTGGTGCGCCGGCGCGCGACCGTCCGCGCTCTCCGACCTGCTGATGCTGGGCGCGTCCAGGAACCTCGCGACGATGAAGTGCACGCTCAGGCCGTGCAGCATCGCGGGCCTGCACGTTGACGGGCAGCTACAGCGGTGCCAGGTGCGCTGCTGCCTGTTGGTGCTGGGCGATGGGCTGACGCACACATGCGATTGTGCAGCTGACGTCGCACGGTCTGCCACTGCTCACGCTGACGAACAAGTGCGTGTACACGTACCACCACGGCATGGAATGCTGGTCGCGGATCGCCGACGCGCACTTCTTGCAGTCCGACTACAAGGTACGCGTGCGGGTAGACGCAGCGACGCACGCGCTGACGCCGCGCAGGTGGACATAGGCGACATCCGCCCGACTGGCACGCTGTCGTCGCTGCAGCAGCCAACGCACTCAGCGCAGCAGCACGCTAATTTTGCGCGGGCGCTCGCCGAGCACACGCACAGCCATCACCAAGTCACGCTTGCGCACGTCGAGGTGTGGCAGGCGCACAGCTGCGGTCGTGTCGCGCTCACAGCCGCCCGCAGACCCAGATCGGCGCCGCTGCGCTCGTGCGCTCGCAGCGCGAGCTGTTCGACTGGCTGCGTGTGTACGTGCGCTTCCTCGCGCGCACCAACAACGTGGATCGGCTGCACGAGCTGCTGCAGGAGTACCTCGGGCCGCCGCACCGGTGCGCTTGCTGGCGGCCGCGGCCGTTTGCCGTGCTGACTGCACGGCCAGGCCGTCGGCGGCGCCCCCGCCAGCGAACGAGTGGGACCCGTCGATCGCTGTGCGTGCGAGCCCGCTGAGCTGCGCTGTGGACCACGATGGGCTGACGCATGCGCTCGTGGCTGCGCAGGGCCTCGCCAAGCGGCTGCTGCTCAAGAAGATGCTTGTGGCCATCGCCGACGAGGGGCGCGAGCACCAGAAGATTCAGGAGTTGCAAGAGCAGTTCCAGCAGCGGCTCACCCAGATCGTCGAGCGCGAGCAGTCGTTGCAGTAGACGCAGCCCAGTGTACCCACCTGTCTGAGCTCTCTGATGCCGCCGACGCGGCAACGTGCGAAAAAAAAAAAATGAAGCAACTGACGGCGCAACGGCCCAAAACAGTTGCACCGATCACAAATCGGGCTCGCCGGCGGGCACGGCCGCCAGCGGGTTGTACGTCGTCCTAGGGCCGCTCGGGATAAGCGACTGTAGCTCGCTGCCGCGCTGCGACGCCTCTGCGACGGCCTGACGTCATGTGACGCACTGTTAGCAGCGCAGAGCACGCAGAACGCAGCGCACCGCCTCGGACTTGGCGCGGCCGGCGATCGGCCAGTAGCCCGTGACGATGTCCATCGTGTAGGCCACGCGCAGCACGAGGGCGTAGGTGAACAGCACGGCTGGCGCTTGCGGTGTCAGACACGACGCATGCGCGCGCGGCTGGCCGAGCGCACCCGACGGCCGGCCGTACACCTGGTAGCCGACGAAGAACAGCACGACCTGCGACACGATCGCCAGCAGCGTCGGCGGGCCAAGCAAGTACACGCGCAGCTGTCGCACGCGGCGCGCCGCGTCAAGCAAGGGCGGGTGTGGCAGCGGCGCGCACCTGCAGCAGCCGGCGCGACCCGATGGCGTCCCACATGACGAAGCACATGTAGGCGATCTGCGCGCAGGTGAGTGCGCGCGCGGCTGGGGGGCGTTGTTGTGCAACGCACCCAGATGATGATCGCAAAGAAGCTGATCTGCGCCAGTAGGATGACGGGGAAGATCTGGTCGCGGAAGGCGTCGTCGCCCTCCATGACGAGGTTGAGGGCGTAGCGCGCGCTGATGCGGAGACGAGTGAGCGCGCTTCGGAGCGCACGCACGCCGAGCGCACACCGGGTCCACGGGATGGCGATCAGCTCAAACAGGCAGAAGAGCGAGACGAGCACGGCCTTGGGCACAAGGAAGCCCATTGTCATCACGTCCTCGCCTGCCTGTGCACGCCGTGCTCAGCCACGCAGCAGCGCGCGCGGACCGGCGCACCTGCCGCAGCGTGTCGAACGCGGTGAGCCAGAAGAGCAACAGGAGCGCGTCGGAGACGACGCTGAAGACGGCGCTGAAGATGTCGATCAGGTAGCTGTACGAGAGCACGCCGATGCCTAGCGCTCGGTCGCGTGAGCGGCGCCCACCGTGACGGGCGCGCCGCGGCGCACCGTAGAACGGGTCACATGCGAGGATCAGCGTCCCGGCCAGGATGAGGCCCCACACGTGCTCTTGGTTGATGCGCTGGCGCTCGCCGCCCATGCATGTCTGCGCGGCAAAGGTCACACGCTGCCTGTGAGCCTGGCAGGAAGCGCGCACATGGCACGGCCCGGCCGGGCCGAAGCGGAAGCACAGGAACACGAAAACAAAGCACGCGAGCACGCCAAAGGCGATGCGGAAGCCCGCCGTGTAGCTCGTAAAGGCCGACGTGACCACCGTGGTCTCAAAGGTGACCTGCGCGAACGGACAAGTCAGCAGCAGCGGCACGAGGTCCATGAGGTGGGTGCACGTCGCGCATCCAGCCGTAGGCCACAGTCGCGTTGGTCGCGGACGACGGCAGCTCGAGCGCCGCGCTGACGCGGAAGTACGGGTAGTTGAGCTGCGTGATCGTGGCCACGTGCAGCGTCTGGCACACGCCCTGGGTCTCGCCGGCGTTGATCTTCGCGCTTCCCCTGTCAGCCGGCGTGCCCAACATCGACGGTACACGGCCACGCACGAAGCAGTCGATCGTGCGCTCCGTCGCCACGCTCAGGCCGTACGGGCGCCACTCGGGCACCTTGCCGGACGGCGGGCTCGCGGCCTCGAAGGAGACGGTCATGCGCACGGGCGCGTCGAAGGACGCTGCGCGATTGTGAGCACGGCCGACCGACGGCACTGGCGACGAGCGCGCACCGTTGCCGAGGCAGTACGGCGTGATGTAGATCTGGAAGTACTCGTTGAGCCGGCTGAGCGGCAGCGCCTTCTCAAAGTTGTCAAAGACGACGGTGCTGTTGGGTGCGCCCTGCGACGGCCGATCGTGAGTGGCGCGCGCGGTTGCACGGCGCGACGGGTGCACCACGTCGCGCAGCTCGGTGCCGCCCGCGCACGGTGCGCCGTAGTGGCGCTGCTCGCCGTCGCCGCTGCACCCGTACGCGTCAAACGCCGCGTTGGTGAAGGTGGCGGGCCCTGCGCGCGCCCGAGGCGCACGTCAACGCCCGATCGCAGCAGCACGCGCGCGTGCGCCGCCGCACCGACGGCGCCGACGATGAGCGCGAGCACGACGGCGAGGGCAAAGGCGCCGTGCAGCTTGAGCAGATCGCGGGTCGTGAACAGCTCGTACCACGCAAACAGCGGCCGCGTCTCGCTGCCGTCGTCGCGGTCGATGTCGGCGGGGCGCACGCTGCGCACCCGATGCGGGTCAGGCCGTGCACGCGCGAGAGAGGGGGGCGGACGGTGCACGCGCAACGCACAGCGTGGGCAGCGGCGGCGATCCCTCAGCAGCCGCGGGCTCCATCACGGCCGTGCTTGTGCTCAACTGCTAAACAGTCCCAGTCGTTCGCACAACCCAGTCGTCCCAGTCGTTCCGGCACACAACCCAGTCGTTCGCACAACACGAGCGCTCAGTGCTTGAACTGCCCAAAGACAAACGGCGGCAGCACGGCGTCGATACGCTTGCGCGGAATGTGCGTGTACTTGCAGAACTCCTCGAGGAACACGAGCGCGTTGGTGATCTCGGGCGAGAATGCGGGCGCCTTGTTGGGCGTGCTGTGCGGCGCGCGCGCGCCACGTCAGGCGCAGAGCGGGCGCGAGAGGCGGGGCAGCGTACGCGAGCGCGGCCGAGTTGATGGCTGAGCGGACGTACTGGCCCAGGTACGCGATGAACGTCTCGGTGTGTGCGACGTGGAACTGCTTGAGCTGCGCGGGTGCGGGCGTGTTAGCGGGCCGGGCACGCATAGTGGGCGTGGCGCACCAGCGTCATGATGCCAATGACAAACGGCGTGCCGTCGAGCGGCTCGTTGGCGTTCTTGCACATGAACGCGCCTGCGGGGAGCCAGCGAGGTCAGTGCGGTTGCTAGCCGGCCAGCAACAGGCCCCGCACCCGACTTGGGGTCGTACACAAACTTGGGCAGCTCCGTGATCACGTACAGGAAGACGAGCAGCGGGAACTCGTCCAGGGGCTGCGCACGGTGGCGCGTGAGGACGCACGCAAGCGCGCCTGCTGCACACGCACCTTGGTCGTGATGTAGATCTTCTGGAACGGGTCGCCCATGCCCGATGTCTCAAGGTAGGTCGCAATCTCAAACATGAGCGGGTTGTCGTCGCTCGGGTACGGGAAGCGCTCCTTGCTGCAGGTCGCGCGCGCGCGTGCGGCCGTGAGCGCTGTGCTAACGCCAAGCCGCGTGAGAGCGGGCGCACTCGGAGTAGTGGTTCTCGGTGTCGAAGAGCAGCGCCTTGTTGACCGTCTTGAGCGTGTTGGCCAGGTTGTACGAGTCGAGCTTGCAGCGGAACTGCACACGCGCGTGTGGGCAGGCGTCGCACGTGCGGCGCGGCACGCACGCTCAGCTCGTTGCCGATCAGCCGCCGCAACAGCTGCAGCTGACCGACGCGGACGATGTAGTCTGGCGACGCCACGCGATGAGTCCGCAGTGTGAGCACCTGTGAGACACGCACCTGTGAACGTCTGCAGGAATTTGCCGCACTTGCTCTGCGCGGCGGCGTAGAGCGCGCGGCTGTTGTTGGGCAGGCACGTGAGCGGCTCGAGCTCGGCGGCGAGCTGCGTGACGGTGGTGCGCAGGACCTTGTCGGCCTTCATCTGCGCCGCGCGTGCCGCGTGAGCGCGAGTCAAGCAAGCACCGGGAGACGCGACGCACGGTCTTGCGGTACGTGTCGCTGAAGCGCTGCAGGACGCGCACGATCATGAACGAGTACAGCCGGTCAACGCCCGTCAGGCCAAAGGTGCCGAGGGCGAGGAAGAGCTGCGTGAACGTCTTGAGCCCGACGACGTCCCTGCCCGCCCAGCGCCTTCGTCAGCCCGTGCACCACGGCGGCGGCGCGCGCAACACGCACTTGAACGTCTTCGAGTCGTACCACGTCGCCATCGAATGCACGTAGATCGTCGTGCGCGTGTCCGAGAGCGACATTATCTCGCGCCCGAGCCGCCCGATAAAGTCAACCGATTTCCTAGCGGCAAGCGGGTGCGTTGGCGCAGCAGCGTGCAGACACATGCACACGCGCACGCACTCGTCGCGCGGCGGGAAGACGGGAATCGGGATGGCTGTGGACTGGTACCGCGACTCGAACTCGAGCACGCGTGTGCGCAGAAAGCTGTTGCACTCCCGCTCGACGTTGAACTGGATGATGCGCGAAAGCTCCTCCTGCCAGATCTTGAGCGCGTAAATGTTGACGTAGTCCTGGATGTCTGCATCACGGTGCAACGTCAGCGCAGCCGGCGAGCGTGGCCAAGGACCAAGGCCAGGCGTACACTCGAACGAGCGCCGGAAGCCGTCCAGGCGCGTCCCGAGCGCGAGCATGCGCTGGCCGAGCTCGTCAGGCTTGGGCTTCACGAAGACGAGCAGCTCGTCCATCGCGCGCGCGACCTGCAGGACGAGCTCCTGCGCGGGCCGTGAGCGGGCGCGTTCGGTACTGCGTGCGGTAGGCGCAACGCACGCGCCGGATGCCCTCCTCGAGCAGTTGCTTCGGGTCCACCTGGATGACGCCGACGAGGGTCGTCTCCATCGCGAGCATGCCCTCGGTGAAGATCGAGATCGAGTGCGTGCGCTTGGCCAGCTCATAGCGCTCCGGTAGCTGCGAGAAGCTGCAGCCCAGTCGTGTGAGCAGCCTGGCACACAGGCGGGCGACACGCACTCCTTCAGGCGGTCCTTCTCGAGCCGCGTCGGCACCTCCTGGATGCGCGTCGTCTGCAGCTGCACGATCTCGTTGAGGATGGCGAACATGGACGCCGGGATGACCTGTAGCACCTGCCGGATGAACTCGACCAGCTCGCCTGCGCGGCGTGAGCGCAGTTGCGACGTGACCTTGCTAGTGACGTACCGGAGTAATACTCGGCCACGCTCACGACGTCGCGGCTGCCGGCCTGTGAGATGCGCACGAGTGGCAGGTCGAGGATGGACGCGAGCTTGAGGAAGGTCGCGCGCAGCTTGATCACGGTCGAGGGGTCGCTGCGGCGCAGTACTCAGCCGGCGAGCGCAGCGCCGCACGCGCGAGGTGCGCACCGCTTGATCAGCGTGTGGAAGATCGGCTTGTAACGCTTGATCGCCTGCCACGCGTACGACAGGTCGCCCACGAGCTGCATCGTCACGATGACCTCCTCCTGCTCGCCGGGCGCGATGCGCGACCGTCAGCGAGGGCACGCCGGCCAGGCGCAGCACGCGCAGCACCTTCACGTTGACGTTGCGGATCATCTGCAGCAAGTAGTTGCGCGTGTCGGCCAGGAACGCGCGCACTTGCAGGTTATTCTCGAGCTGCGCCCGACCGGCCACGTCAGCTCGCACGTCCCGCTCCTCCCGCATCGCAGCGCACCTGATGAAACTCCTGCACCTCCTCGAGCGCCTGCATGAGCTGCACAATCTTGCGGCCGGCCACGGTTGCGTCCGTGTAGTCGAGTGACGCGATCTGTGCGACGCGAGCGTGATGACACAGTAGCAAGCAATCGCCGGTGCGTGCCTGCGAGCCGATGTCCTTGAACCACGCCTGCAGCGCCTCGTTCTTGGTCACGCGCGTGAGAGCCTTCTCGCCCGAAAAGTACTCGGCTGGCGTCGCCACGGTAAGGCTTGTGCGCGGGAGCAGACGTGGCCAGCGAGCGCACAGAGCTCGACCATGCGCTCGCTCGCCTCCTTGCGGTTGTTGACCCAGTTGTCCTTCTTCTGCTTGAGCAGCTCGTTGAACATGTTCTTGAGGCGGAACTCAAGCTGGGACGTGTTGAGGATGAGCATGACGAGCGCGCCGTCCGAGTGGCCCGTCATGACAATGTCGCGCAGCTTCTTCATGCGCGAGCTCGTGTCTGCGGCGCGCTCGCGCTTGAGCCGCACGCACAGCCTCGCACGCGCAGCGCGCAGCGGCGCGGCACGCACGCAGCAGTAGCCACCGGATCGTCACGTTGCAGTCGCGCAGGCAGTTCATCAGTTTGTTGATGCTGTCGAGCACAAAGGTCTCGGTGAGCACGCCCTGGGTGCGGCAGCCGCGGCGTCAGCGACACCCACATGGCGGAGCGGGCCGCGCACGCACCTCGGTCAGGTAGTGCTCCAGGTCCTTGTTGAGCTTGCGCACTTGCCGCTGGTAGCGGTCGGCGAGCTCCTTCACGTTGCCGAGCTGGATCGTGTTGTTGAGCGCGGTCTTGGCGGCCTGCGGTGGCGCGGCCGCGCGCGCGTCAGAGCTGGCACAGCACGGCGTGGTGCGCGAGCGCGTGCCCACCTTGTAAGTGTCCCACGTCTCTGTCAAGTCGATCGTGATGCCGAGGTAGTAGGCGACGACCCAGTTGTCCGGGAAGTGCTTGTCGACGATCTCGCGCATCTTGGCCTGCGGTGCAGAGCGTGTTCGCGTCAGCGCGCATCGCGGGAGGAGCGGCCGGCCCGGCCCGCACCATGTCGTTCTGCAGCATCTCGGGCGCAAAGTACAGCATGACGTAGAGCATCGTTGCCTGGTTCGCCAGCGCAGTCGAGCGGTGCTCCGGGTTTGGGTACGACGAGACCTGGTTGTAGATGTCGTCCGTGCGCAGGCGGCTGATGACCATGCTCACGAACGTGCGCGGGAGCGGGATGCTGGCGCGGGCCCATCAGCGAAGGGCGCGAGGGCGCGAGGGCGCGAGGGCGCGCGCAACAGAGAGAGAGAGAGAGAGAGAGAGAGAGAGAGAGAGAGAGAGAGAGAGAGAGAGAGAGAGAGAGAGAGAGAGAGAGAGGGCGCGCACCGCTTGAAGTAGTCGTCCGGGTAGTTGGGCGGGCGCTTGCCGCGCGGCACAAGGCCCGTCGAGCGGCACAGCTTGCAGACGTCGTCGAGGTTGGAGCTCGTCGCCGAGTCGGACTGGGCGCGGCGCGGCCGTCAGCGTCCTCCCGCGGGGCCGCAGCGAGAAGTGTGGGGCGCACCTTGTAGCGGCTGTACGCGACGAGCATGCGCTCGCGCACGACGCCCTCGATGCGGCTGTCGAGCGTGAGCAGCATCACGCCGTACAGGAAGAGCGACTCGGCCAGGAGCTGCTTGCCGTCGCTAGTGGCGATGACGGACTGCACGCACCCCGTCAGCAGCAGCATGGGAGACGGCACGGCGCGCGGACGCACCTCGAGCGTCTGCTGGATGAACACGCCGTCGTCGAGGTCCTGCAGGTAGCGTAGTAGGTCCTTGACGTACTTGAACACGCTCTCAAACAGGAGGTAGAAGCGCGTGAGGATGCGGATGTGGTTCTCCTGAAACTCCTCGTCGCGCTCGAGCAGCTCCTGCATTTGAGGCGTTTGCGCACGCGCCGTGTGCCGTCGTCAGCGCGAGAGGGTGCCACGCCGCGCGCAAGCGCAAACGCAACGGCGTTGTCCTCGATGCGCTTGGCGTAGAACTCGGACGCCTTGAAGTAGGAGAAGTCGAGCAATATATCGCCGTACTTGCGTTGGTCCTCCTTGGTCTGCAGCCGGAACTCGTCTGGCACAAAGTCGCTCAGACGGAAGACCTCGGCGATGATCGCTGGTGCGCGCGGTTCGGCGCTCAGCGTCTCCGCGCCTCTCTCCCCGCGCGCACGCGCGCACCGTTCCCGCGCGAGACGAGGCGCAGCAACGTCTGGCCGGCCACGTTGGACTCGGCCAGGAAGTCGTCCTTGGGCGCCATCGCCGCGAAAACGCGCCTCGGTCGCTGCTTCGGCGCGCGCGGCCAACGTGACCACCGCGCGACCGTAGCGAAAGTGTACCAGCGTGCGTGCCTTCATGTTTCGTCCTCCATGACCGCCGGTCCATCGTCTTCCCGCCCTCGCACTGCACATCGATGCACAGCTATGAGACGTACACGAAACCTGAGACCACGCGCGGCTGCAAAGAACTTTGAAGGACACGCCTCCCACGCCGCAGCTATGGCCGCGGTGTTCGCCCGTCACCGAACCCTGCTGTCGCTGTCGCCCCACGTGCGGCCGCTGCTGGGCGCGCGCCCGGCCGTGGCGCGGCTTGCTCCTGCGACGGTACGTGGCGCGTTGCGTCGTCTGCTGTGCGTGCGAATGGCGTGCGCTGACGGCTGAGCGCACCGCGACGACGCAGAGTGTGACGTCAGTGCGGCCGGCGTCGCAGTGGGCACAGCAGCGGCAGCAGCGCTCGCTGCCGGCCAACACGGTGCGGCGCGCTGCGGGCGGCGGGTGGCGGTCGGTGGCGGCCGCATCGGCGGCGTGGCGTGGCGTGGCGGGCGCGGCGCGGCCCGCGGTGGACGGCTGAGCTGTCAGCAATCGGCGCGCAGATCATCAAGTTTGTGCCGCAGCAGGAGGCGTGGATCGTTGAGCGGTTCGGCAAGTTCAGCCGCGTGCTCAGCCCGGGCCTCAACTTCCTCATCCCCGTGATTGAGCAGATCAAGTACGTGCACTCGCTCAAGGAGATCGCGCTCGAGATCCCACCGCAGTCGGCCGTCACGCACGGTCCGGCCGCTCGCGACACGACCGCGCGGTCGTGCGCTCAACGAGGGCCCGGGCGCACACAGACAACGTCACGCTGCAGCTCGATGGCGTGCTCTTCTACCGCATCATCGAGCCGTACCGCGCGTCGTACGGCGTCGAGAGCGCCGAGTTTGCCGTGGCGCAGCTCGCCCAGACGACGATGCGCTCCGAGATTGGCAAGCTCGTGCTCGACGCGACGTTCAAGGAGCGCGACAAGCTCAACCAGGCCATCGTCGAGTCGATGAGCGAGGCGACGGTCAGCTGGGGCATCGAGTGCCTGCGCTACGAAATCCGTGCGTGGTGCCTTGCATGCTGCGGCGTGCGGGCTGACACACTGCGCGGCGCAGGCGACATCGCCCTGCCCGACGACATCGTCCGCGCGATGCAGATGCAGGCGTCGGCCGAGCGGCGCAAGCGCGCGACGATCCTCGACTCTGGTGCGGCGCGCGCTGCGAGCGCTCTGCGCCAGATTCTGATGGGCGAGGCAGAGGGCGCGCGCCAGGCCGACGTCAACATCGCCGAGGGCCGGCGACAGGCGACAGTGCTCGCGTCCGAGGCCGTCATGACGGAGAAGATGAACCACGCCAAGGGCGAGGCGTCGGCCATCAACACGCGCGCGGCGGCGACGGCCGAGTCGGTCGCGCGCGTGGCCGAGGCGATCGCGGCCAACCCGGCCGCCATGCAGGCCATCTCGCTCAGCGTTGCGGAAAAGTACATGGACGGTGTGCGCATGCGGCTGTCTGGGCGTGCACGCGCTGACGGCCTCGCCTGCAGCCTTCAGCAAGCTCGCGAAGGAGTCCAATACGATCCTGCTGCCGTCGTCGCCCGGCGACCCGTCGGCGATGATCGCGCAGGTGCGGCGTGCACGCCCGCTGCCCGTGCGGATGTTGATCACTCGTGCGTGCGTGCGTGCATGGCAGGCCATGGCGGTGTACCAGACCGTGTCGCAGAACAACGCGACCAAGCCCAAGTCGCTGTCGTGAGCGCGGTTTCTGTACGTGGCCCGCTCGCTTCTGCCACAGCGTGTGCTGTCACTCTCGTTCCGAGTCGGCCGGGTCCGCGTCGTACTGCTGGTAGAACGTGAACGCGCTCAGGTCCGGCGGGTGGTACTGCTGCCAGAGCGGGAACGGGTCATCCATGGCCGACGTGCTGTCGTCGAGGCCCTGTGTGTGCCGCCGTCAGCCACGCGCCCCGTACCCGCCGCGCCGCACCGTGTTGAGCTCGTCCGGATAGACCTCCTGGATGGGCAGGCCGACGTTGTACGACACGGTCGACTCGAGCATCTTCTGCACGTACGCGTCGATGCGCTCACGCGTCACGAACGAGCGCCCCTTGAACGTGAGGTTCTCGAGCATGAGCCGCTTGTCTGCGCGCGGCGTTCTGAGCGCGCGGCAGCCGATACAGCAGCGACGGCGCGCGTACGCGTGTGCTCGTAGCGCGCCCGCGCCTGCGCCTGCTCCGTGCGCTGCGCCTGCGCCACGGCGGCGTCCTCGAGCCTGCGGCCGTGCGGCTCAGTTGCCGTGCCGATGGTAGGCGCGCGCGCGCGCGCACGCACCGGCGCTGCTCGCGCAGCTCGACCATGCGCCGCGTGCGCGCCTTGGTCTCCTCGCGCAGCCGCCGGTTCTCCTCGCGCTGCGCCTCGCGCTCGCGCTCGCGCTCGGCCAGCGCCGCCAACTGTGCGCGCCGCTTGGCCTCGACCTCGAGCAGGTACTCGCGCCGCTTCTGCGTGAGCTCGGCGCGGACGAGCTGCTTCATCGACTTGGTCGTGGGCGGCCCGGTCTGCGCGAGACGTGAGCGGGCTGCGCAGCAAACAGCACCGCACCTCCTGATACTCGCGGAAGTTGCTCTGCAGGTTCTCGAGCACGCCGTCGTCCAGCCGCACGATCCGCGGCTGACCCGGCAGCGGCGCGGTGGCGACGGTCGAGCGCAGACGGCGCACGATCCGCGCGGCCATGACTGTTCGCGCCCGCCAGACAACTGTGGCCACGTGGACGAGTTACGCCTCTGGTCGTGTTTGCGCTCGTTCGCTTTGCTTGGACGAGTTCGCCTTTGCTGCTTGTCCGCATGCTACCGTACAGCGTTTCGCACGCTATGAAAGTCACGCGTCGTGCTCGTCGTCCGAGTGTGACGCCTCGATAAAGCCTGCGCCAGCGTCGGTTTCGCTTGTCGTCGCGCGCCACCGAAAAGCGCACCGCGCGTCGCGTCCTCCTCAAAGTACTTGTTGACCGGGAAGCTCAGCCCGTCGCCCGGCGTCGCCACCGGCAGCAGCCACAGCGCCGGATGCGGGCCCAGCACAGCGCAGATGTTGCGGTACACCGAGAGGTAGTACGGGTTGTTGCGCTGCCTCGACCATCAGGTCTGAAGTTGCACGCGCACGCCGCGCCGCGCACCGCCTTGCTCTTGTCGGAAGGCTCGCCGGCGGGCTTGGGCTTGCTGTCGTCCGCGCGGAAGTCTACCTCGAGGCTCTCGATCGTCGTCGTGTTCATCTGTTTGTCGCAGGGGCTCAACGGGCGACCGTGGCCGTGTTGGGCCGTGCTAAGCGGCGGCGCACCATGATGTAGTAGCAGTGGAACGCAAACAGGAAGCCGACGAGCAACAGCATGGGCACGACGATGATCATCGACACGGCCAGGCTCATGACCTCGAGCGGCTCAATGCTGACCTTCTGCGGACGCGTGGGCACGGTCGTGTGAGCGGTGCCGTCGTGCGGACGCGGGCGGGGCGTACGCACCGAGTATCGCCCGCGCGGCGTCACATCGATCGCCATCAGGCGCGACACGAGCAGCACGAGCGCGAGCGCGCACGACACGACGACGTAGAACAAGAAGCGGAAGAAGTGCGCGTGGTTGTGGAACCCGACGCAGTTGTTGAGCCAGGGGCCTGCGCAGCGTGCGCGCACATCAGCGTTGAGGCGTGTGTCGCAACGAGGGCTGACAATGGTGGTCCATCTTGAGCACGCAGCTGCGCCACACGCCGTCAACAACAACCGCGCACGGCACACGGCGCACGCACCGGTTGCACTGGGAGCAGTGGTGCGCGCGCATTGGCTTGTGCGCCGAGCATTTCTTGCAGAAGCGCGCGCGTCGCCCCGCCACCCGCCACCCCGGGCTGCCATTGCCGTTGCTGCTGCTGCTGCTGCTGCTGCTGCTGCTTCGATTGGCCACGGCCGCGCCCGGTACCGCGCCCTGAGCCCCGGTGGGCGGCAGCACAAGGGCGTCGCGTGCGGCATCGGCGTCCATCTCGACCGTCACCGCGTCGACGACCTCGCCGGGCGGCGTCCACCCGGGCGGCACGTGGCCGGGCGCTGCGCGGGCGCGATCAGACGCGCGCGCTGCGCCGGGCGGACGACGCACCGGTCGTGCACGCCTTGTAGTAGCACACGTAGATCATGCTCGGCAGCAGGTTGATGGTGATGAGGCGCAGCGCCGTCTGCCGCGCCCCGCACGCCCTTCAGCAGCGCAGCGCGGCGCAGCGCCGACGGCACGCACGTGCAGCGACACGCCCATCCACGGCAGCAGCACGCCAAAGTTGGTCAGGCCGTGTGCGAGCACGATCATGCCGAGCGCGGCCGCCTGCAGCCACACATCGTCCGCAGTCATCGTGATCACTCCTGTGCAAAGTCTGCCACAAGCAGCAGGTGGTCGGACGCATGGAACTCCTCGGGCATGGTCGCGCCGTGCACGAGCTCGCGGGCTGCTGGCGAGTCCATGTCTGGTTGCACGTCAGCCGCGCCGCGATCAGCAGCATACGCAGCCGACGCACCGTCGCACAGGGCGCACGGGCTCGGACAGGGCTGCCGCGGCGGTCGCCCGGGGCCCGCGCCGGCCAGCACGCACACGCCGCACTGGCACACGCCGCGCGGCCCGCAGTCGAAGCCGCAGGGCGCGTCGTTGGCCCGCGCGACGTCGGCGCGGCGCTGCAGGATGCGTAGGCGGTACTCGCGCTCGTACGCGGCGCTGCTGTTGGCGAGCACGGCCGCGTGTAGCAGGCGCAGGTGCGGGCGCCACGCGTCTGTCAGCAGCAGGATGCGGTCCGGCCGGCTGACGAAGCCGGGCGTGGGCTGCGCATCGTCAGCACCAGCACGCTGCAGAGAACGGGCGCGCACGCACCATGTTGCTGAAGGTCAGCGCGTCGTCCGGGCCCGCGTCGACCGCGAGCAGCGTGCCGGCGTCGTGTAGCGGCTTCAGCGCGCATGGTTGCGCCGTGTCGACGGCCGCGTGTGTCCCGAGCAGCAGCCGCCATGGCGCGGGGTGGTCGGCGTAGATGTTGAGGTCGCCCATGAGCAGCGCGGGCAGCCCGTCGTCGCTCTCGAGCAACGCGCGGATCTCGGCGGCGTGGCGGCATTGCACCTACGCGTGACGGGCAGTCAGCCGTCAAGTTGAGGGGCGGGCGCGATCAGGACGTGCCGTGCGTTCGTACGACATGTGCGCGACGTAGACCCGTACGACGCCCACGCCGGCCACGTCGACGTCAACCCGCAGCAGCGCGCGCCGGTTCGTGTCGGCGTCGGTGCGTCGGTGCGACAGCGGCACGACGCGCACGTCGGCGAGCGGGTGCCGTGCGATGATCGCGACGCCCTCGACGCGCCCCTCCGTCCCGTCGCCCTGGTCGTCGGCTGCAGCGGCCGGTGCGAAGCGCGTCCAGCGGTACGGTGCGCCGAGCAGATCGGCCAGCTGCAACGCCGCCGTGAGCACGAGCCGCGACGTCTCGTGTCGGCGCGCACCTCGTCCGCCTGCGTGCGCTCGCCCGGCCCGACGCGCACGACCTCCTGCAGCGCGACGACGTCCGGCCGCAGCCGCAGCAGCTGCACGTCACGCCATCAGCCCGCGATGCGCGACGTGCCGTGACGCCGCCACGCGCCTCATCGGCAACGTGCTGCAGCCGCAGCGGCCAGTGGAACATCACATTCCACACGTTGAGCGTCGCAGCGCGCAGGGGCGGCGGCGGCGAGTACGCGCGCAAGTGCAGCAGCACGAGCAGCAGCGCGCCCGCGATCGTCGCGGCGCAGGCGACGTCCAGCAGTGGGCGCTGCGGTCTGTACCGCAGCAGTGCCATCGGACGCGATCAAACTGATCTTCGCAGCCGCGTCCACAGCCACACGGCCACGCCCAGCCCGGCCACGGCGAGCGCGAGCCACAAGCCGCCCCGTGCACTGCTGCTGCCAGCCGACGGCACGTGCGGCAGCGTGAGCGCGTCGCGGTCGATCTGCTCGCCCCAGTGCCGCGCGATGCCCGCGACGTGCCCCACGCCGACGACGCCGACGACGGTCTTGTGCGTGCGGCAGGTGAGCGAGAGCGAGCTGCGGGCGCGCGTTGATCGCGTCAGAGTCACCACGGCCAGCAGAGCGGCGTGCGCGCGCCTCATCAGGAACAGGTCGCGCTCGTGAAGCAGCGGCGCCATCGCGGACGGCACGAGCGCGCACAGCTGTGCGATCGCGTGCTGCACCGAGTCACCTCTCAGCGCCGCGTCGAGCTGCCGCCTGCGCACGCACACGTATCAGCGCTCGCGCGGTCGGCGCGAGCTCGACGCACTCGTCGAAGTCGCCAAGGCCGCCGTCCGTCACGATCGCCCATAGCAGCCACGCGCGCTCGACGACGCCGAGGGTGCTCCAGGCGCGCTGCATCGTCACCTGTGCGCCGTGAGAAGGCGACGGCGGCGCGTCGCCGAGCAGCACCTCGATGTCACGGTCGCCGAAGATCACCTCGGCGCCGATCTCCTTGGCCGTGCGGTACGCGGCGCGCTGCTCAGCCGCGGGCGTCACGCCTGCACTGTCGCCGGTCTGCGCCGGTTGGATGCGCGCATCACACGGGGCGAAGAGAGACGCGCACCCGGCTCATCGACTCGGCGACGAGCGCGTACAGCGCGCCGGCTATCCCCGACCCGCTGCGCATCGCCGCGGCGGCCGCGCCGAGCACGCCGAGCCGCGCGCGCGCAGGTGGCGGGGTGTCAGGGAGGTGCAGAAGCGGCAGCCGGCCGTGGCACAGCTCAAGCACGACCGCCGTCGGCTGCAGGCGGCGGATCACCTCGGCCACGGCGGCCGCGCTCTGCGGCGAGACGTGCAGCGCGCCGACGACGTACACCTGGCCGCCGGCGTCGGCGCGTGGATGCTGCGACAACGGCGGGCAGCGCTGAGCTCGCGAGTGCGTGGCAAGGCAACAGCCTCACTCACCTTTAGCGGCTCGACGACGATCGGCGCGGGCAGCGCACTGGCCATCAGCGACGCGCCGCCCTCAAGAAACTGTACAAGTTGCCGGCGTTCACTCGCGCAGGCGGCTTTCGTAGCGCACACCCGCGTCCGAGCGCGACTTCATACCGAGCTTGCGCTCGCGGTCGACCTGCACGCGCTCGTGCTCGAGCTTGCGCAGCTCCTGGATCTGCTCGAGCGAGAAGCGCGAGGCGGCTGCGGCGCGCGAGGCGTCGGCACGCTGCTGCCACTCTTGCCTGGCGCGTGGCGTGGCGTGCGGTCAGCGTATATGCGCACTGGACGGCGAGGCGCGATCGCCGCACCGCATCCGGTCCTCGTCCGCCTTGACGTCGACGCCGCTCGGCCGGCCCTTACTCGCCTTCTGCACGCGCTTCTTCTCGAGCCGCTCGCGCTCCTTGCGGTCCCACGCCTCGAGGTCGTAGTACCTGCGACACCGCGACCGTATCAGGCGTGCGATGCATCGGCGAAAGTGCGGCGAACTTTTCGTGCGGCATCGTCGCCGTGTTGTAGTCCTCGATAAACTCGGCAAAGAGCGTCTTCTCCTCGCGGCCGCCGACGGCATCGGGCGAGATCTTCTTGACGTCCATCAGCCACGCCTGGAACTCCTGCGAGCGCGACGAGAGCGTGGACGTCAGTTTCGGCACAAGCGCGCGCAACGCAGACACGGGCGCACCGGCTGCTTGCGGAACAGGTCGACCTCGCTGCACGCGCACAATGGGCGTCAGCGCGGGACGGGAGGGGCGCGCGTGTGGGGCGCACCGCAGCGTGCCGTACGCGCCGTAGTTGCCGTACAGGGACGTGCCGGGCATCGCCTTCTTGTCCTGCGCGTGCGTGCGCGTGCTTGAGTTGAACGTGCCGCTGCGCCGCCACGGGTCGCGCACCTTCTTGTGCTTCTTCTTCTTGTCCTTCTTCTTCTTGTCCTTCTTCTTGTCCTTCTTGTTCTTGTGCTTGCGCTCCTTCTTGTCCTTCTTGGCGCGCTTGTGCTCGCGCCGCCCGCCGTCGCTCCCGCTCCCGGCGCTGCTGTCGCTGTCGCTGTCGCTGTCGGCGCTGCTGCTGCCGCTCGACGCCGGCGATGCGCTGCGTGACCGCGACGGCGACGCCGAGCGCGAGCGCTTGCGTCTCGGGGGCGGCGACCTCGACCTCGACCTCGACCTCGACCTCGACCGCCCGCGCTCGCGGTCCCGCGACCTTGATTGTCTGCGCGCGTCGTCGTCGCGCTCGCGCGCCCTGCCGCCCCGCGCGCGCCCCGCGTCAGCGCCGATGCGCCCGTTGATGCGGTGCGCCGCACCTGTCCGCCATCACCGTCGCCTGGCTGGGACCGTGAGAAACAGGCACGTGCTTCGAGCCCATGCGCCGCTCGCTCGCCACCGCCGCCGCCGCCACCGCCGCCGCCGCGCCCGCCGCCAAGCCGCGCGTGCTTATCACGGGCGCGCTCGGCCAGCTTGGCTCGACGCTGGGTCGGCTGCTGCGGTGCGTGCGCGCGCGCCCGGCCGCAGATCACGCGCGCCTCACACGCCCAGCGCTCCCCCCCCCGCAACCAGCCAGCGCTACGGCCGCGACAACGTCGTGGCGGCCGACGTGCGCGCGCCGCCGGCCGAGCTCGCCGCGCAGGGCCCGTTCGTGTACGCGGACGTGCTGAGCTACGGCGACCTGGCGCGGGTCGTGGTCGAGCACCGGATCAACTGGGTCGTGCACTTCTCGGCGCTCCTGTCGGCCGTGGGCGAGAAGAACCCGGCGCTGGCGCTCGACGTCAACATCCGCGGCTTCCACAACGTGATGGAGCTCGCGCACAAGTACGGCCTGTCGGTGTTCTGCCCCTCGACCATCGGCGCGTTCGGCCCAACCACGCCGCGCGCGCACACGCCCGACCTCACGATCATGCGCCCCACGACCATCTACGGCATAACGAAGGTGCACGCGGAGCTGCTGGGCGAGGTGCGTCTGCGCGTGTGTCGCGCGCTGGCTCAAGCGGCGCGCCGATGCAGTGGTACCACAACCGCCACGGCGTCGACTTCCGCTCGCTGCGCTACCCGGGCATCATCTCGGCCGAGACGCCGCCCGGCGGCGGCACGACCGGTGCGTGGGCCGTGGGGCCGTGGGGCCGTGGGCCGTACCGCGCTCGCAGTCATCTCAACCCACGCCTGCAGACTACGCCGTCGATATCTTCCACCAGGCGCTCAAGACGCAGAGCTACACGTGCTTCCTCGGCCCGGACACGCGCCTGCCGATGATGTACATCCCCGACTGTCTGCTCGGGACCATCCAGGTGCGGGAGAGCGGCGGCCCCTGCTGCGTGCATCAGACGCTGACGCGTCCTGCAGTTCCTCGAGACGCCGCGCGAGCGCCTCAAGATGTGCACGTACAACATGTCGGGCATCGATTTTACGCCGGCCGAGATCGCCAACGCGATCCGCAAGCACATCCCGAACCTGGTGCGCGTGTGTGCGACCGCTGCCGGTGCAGACGCTGAGCCCATGCGTGCGCACGCGCGTGCGCGAGCAGAAGGTCGACTACAAGCCCGACTTCCGCCAGGCCATCGCCGACTCGTGGCCACAGTCGCTGGACGACTCGAACGCGCGCGTCGACTGGGTGCGGCCGCCGCGGCTCGCACGGCCCACGTCTTGCGGCTCACACGGGCGCGCACACAGGGCTGGGCGCACAAGTACACGCTCGACGCGATGACCAAGGACATGCTCGAGAAGCTGCGCGCGCAGCAGGTGGCCGCTCAGTGAGAACGCGGCGCTCGAGAGCTGGTACTTGAGCGTTTCCAGCCTCCTTTCAGGGTGAGACCAACTGGCGCAATGGATAGCGCATCTGCCTCCTACGAAACGTTTTGCGCCACGTGACTTTGATCCAGCAGAAGGCTCGGGGTTCAAGTCCCCGGTTGGTCTTTTTTTTTTTCCTTCTTAGGTTGCGTGACAGCGTTGCGTCACTTCCGATCAGCCTGCGCCGCCGCACTCCGCCTCAGCCGTCCCATGGCCATCGGCGACGCCGAGCGCGCACGCGCGGCCGCAGCCGCCGCAGCCGCCGCGACGGCGCCGCTCAACGTGCTCTTCGCGCCGCCGGGCGAGCGCCCGCGTCTCGACAGCGCGAGCACCGACGCGGCGCTGTCGGACGCAACCGCGACGACGACGACGACGACGGCAGCGGCGACGACGACGACGACGGCCAACGGTGCCACGGCCAGCGCACGCCGCGCACGTGCAGGATCGCTCGGCCAGCGCGACGTGCGCCGCGCGGTGGACGCGACGGCGGCCGCGGCGCACTCGGCGCACCACGTGCGGCACGCGCATGCCGCCCTGGGCGCGCGCAAGCTGCGGCGGTGGGAGGCCCGTGCGTCGCCACGCAGCGCATCGGGGACGCCCGCGCGCGCGCTCACGCGAGTGGTCGCAGTCGTCGCGCTCCTCCGCCGCACCGACGTCGCCGACGAGGACCTGACCGCCGGCTACATGCGCCCCGCCCCCGGTGCCGGCGCGCCCTTCGCGCTCATGCTGCAGGACCCGGCCAAGCTCGCGCTGTGGTGCGATCGGCTCCTGTGTGGGCGGGCGCGCAAAGTACCGGCTCATGCGCGCACCCTTCAGGTACGCGTTCCTCAAGGCTTCGGAGGACCGCCAGCGCGACATCCTCGCCGGCCAGCCGGCCGCAAACGCCGCAAACGCCGCGTCCCCACGCCGCATGCGACCCTCACACGAGCAGTGTTACGCGCGCATCGATCGCAGTGCGCGCGACGTCCTCCGCCGCTCCAACGTCTCGCCGCGCTTCATGCAGCGCCTCGAGCGCGAGCTGCTGGCGTTTGTGGTGCGCGGTCGCTGCTACCGCGCGTGCGACCGCTGCTGACGCTCCGCGGGCAGACCACGCGCAACACGTCGCCTTCCGCGTCGGCTGCCGACTGGGTGCACGTCGCGAGCCAGCCCGAGGACGGCGACTGGAGCGTGGTTGACGTGCGTCTGGCTGTCGTGCGCACACGGCGCACAAGCTGATGCGGCGCACGGGCAGCGCACCGCGCTCAACCAGATCGAGACCGTCATCCTGGCCGACGCTGCAAACGAGCGCGCGGACGAGGTCGAGGAGGAGATGCTGCTCTGGCGCCTCGACGACGCCTTTGGCCGCTGCATCGCCCACGCCGTGTGCCAGTACTACGGCGTCGCGTCGTGCAGTGCGTGGCCGCGCGCGCGCACGAGCACGACCGAGCACTGAGGGCTGATTGCGGCGCGCGCGTGCGGCAGGCGAGGAGGTCGACGGCGTGCGGCTCATGCGCGTCCTGCGCCCGGCCGAGACCGTGTCGATGCCCAAAGGCTCGCTGAGCGACTACCTCCTGCGTGGCACCATGGCGCGCCGGTGGAGCCCGCAGCTCGGCCCCGAGGAGGCCTGCGGCGACGTGCCGCTGGTCACGCTGCCGGCGTCCGCGCTGGTAGATGCGTGAGCACACGTGAGTATTTGTCCGTCTGTTTGTTCAAAGTTGGGGCATGAGCAAGCAAAAAAAAAAGTTAGGGCGGAGAGACGAACAAGTAAGGGGTTGCAGCTCACTGATCCCGAACGTTCGCGATCGTGGCCTGCATGAGCTTGAGCAGCTCCTGGAGCAGCTCGTCGTTCGTCGCGCTGTAGATGTACAGCGCAAACGTCTCAGCATCGCCGAAATTTGGTCCCGGCTCCTTCGCAAGCCACACGAGCGCCTTGAAATTGCGCGCGACCGACGCGACCGAGCGCTGGTGCTCCGTCGAGATGCAGTCAAACAGATTCTGGTCCAGTTTCGTCTTCTTCAGACGCAGCCGACCCTTGATGTCCTGCAGGCACCGCTCGAACGCTTCGCGGGCCGCCCGGACCGTCTCGGCCGGGCCCGTGAGGGTGAAGCGCTTGGTGTTCATGTTCGACTTGCCGTAGTTGAACTTGACGGCGTAAGGCTCAAGGGCGGCGCGCAGCTCGGCGATGAACGCGTCCGAGTACTTGAGCATCAGGTTGGAGAACAGGCCCCGGGAAAGGTCGACAACCTCGGTGGCCTTGAGCACTGGCGCATTCTCGGGCTCCTGCTGCACCGGCTCAGGCTCTTGCACCTCTTGCATGGGGCTGCGCTGCTGTTGCTGCAGCGGCGGCGGACGGCGCGGCCGCAGCGACTGCGCGTCCGTGGGGAGGATGTGCACGGGCGCCGGCTGAAGACGGGGCTGCAGATGCTGCGGCACCTGCCACTGGTGCGACGGGACCACGGACACGGGCGTCGTCAGGGTGTGCCGCTGGGCCGGCTGCTCGACGGGCTGCTCGGCCGGCTGCTGAACACGCTGCGCGATAAACAGCGGAGGCGGCTGCTGGGCGGGCTGCGATATGAACAGTTGCAGCGGCTGCGGAAGGTTGGTCGCCACCGTCGGCTGCGGGAGGCCGGTCGCCGGCGGCGGCTGCAGGCGGCACGCACGCTCGCGCTCCTCCTTGGTCTGCAGCGGGGCCACGACGATCGCGCGCGAGCCGCAGACGCGGCCGTTCATCGCAGCAATGGCGCGCTCGGCCTCCTCCGGCGACGTGAAGCTGACGAAGCCGCAGCCGCGCGAGAGATGCGTCTCCCTGTCGACCTTGACCGCCGCGCTGGTGATGGTGCCGTACGGGGCAAAGGCGTTGCGCAGCTGCACGTTGTCGATCGCAAAGTCGAGGTTGCCCACGTAGAGGTTGCACTTTGGGTTACTCACGGCGGCGGCGGCCGGCTCGATCGCGACGATGGGCACGGGCACACGCGGGACCGTGCTTTGCTGTCGCCGACGCTCGCGCTCCTCCTGGGTCTCGTGCAGCCGCACGATCAGCTTCTTGAAGCCCAGCTGGCAGCCGTGCATCTCGGCGACAGCGCGCTGCGCCTCGTCGGGGCGGGTGAAATTGACGAAGCCGTAGCCGCGCGACAGCTTGGTCTGCTCGTCCAGGATCACGGCCGCACTGTTGATCGCGCCAAAGCGGCTGAACGCGTTGAGCAGGTCGCGGTTGCTGATCGAGAAGTCGAGGTTGGCCACGTAGATGTTGGTGTTGCACGCGGGCGGCCACGGCGTCGGTTCGGGCTCGGCAGGCTGCTCGGGCGCGCGCTCGGGCTCGCGCTCCGCCGCCGGGTGCTGTTGCAGCTCGTCCTTACTCTTGACCTGGCGCACCTCAATCACCTTGCCGGCCAGGGTCTCGCCGCTCATCTTCGCAATGGCGCGCTGCGCTTCCTCAGGCTCGGCAAAGTTGACGAAGCCGAAGCCGCGCGATTTCTTGGGGCCGTGGTTGCCGGTCTGCTTGACATACATGACGCGCGCGTTGACGACCGTGCCGCAGTGGCTGAAGGCCCGCTGCAGCGCCGCCGCGTCGACCGAGTCGGCCAGGTTGAGCACGAGCACGCTTGCCTCCTCGCGGTGTTGGTGCGACGCAGGCGGCGGCGAGCGCGGCGGCGACTGCGCCGGCGGCACGGCGGCGGGGCGCGGGGCGGACGGCTTGGAGAAGGGGCTGAAGACGACGCTGCAGACGCCGTCGACGGCGAGTGTGTCGAGCGCGCGCGCGCGCTCCTCGTCAACGGCGAAGACCCACGGGCCGGCAGCCGGCTCAGGCGTGATGGTGATCCCGCACTGGAGTCGCACGAGCATCACGACGCACGCCGCGTCCCAGCCGCTCGGCGGCGCGACGGCGGCGCGGTCGCTGTCGACGAAGTGGGCATAAACGAGCCTGGTGCTGCGCGTCGCGGGCGTGAGCAGCGAGCACGTCCGCGCGCAGGCGGCGGCGGCAGCGGCACCTCATAGTCGCGTGCGGCCCGTGGCGGCGGGCGGGCAGAATGGAAAGTGAGGCCGCGACATGGCAAACGCCGCCGATGGCAAGCCACGCGCGAGCTGGCAAGTCGGTCAAAGATGTCACACCGTCGACAGTCGAGCTGTCATGGAGCAGGACCCGCAAGGTGACGCGGATGAGCAGGACGACGCGCGCACGGTGCACTCGGGCCTGTCGGCGCACAGCGTGCACCGGCGGCTGCACAAGCGCGCGCGCGTGGACGACGGTGGCGGCATCGAGAGCGACGACGGCGACGACGGCAGCGACGACGCGGACGCAGACGCGGCACCCGTCATCCTCGCCGTCCTGCTGCACGGCCGCCGGCTCGGCTGTGCCTACGTCGACGTGGCCACGGCGGCGCTGTACGTGCTCGACGACTACACCGACGTGACGGTGGACGAGGCGCTGGACCTGATCGGCGTCCGTGCGTGGGCCGGCCGCGGCTGCCCGGCGAGCGCTCACGGCACGCACACGCGCTAGTTAAGCTGCAGGTCCGGCCCACCCACGTCGTCACGACCGCGCCGGCCGACGAGCGCCTCGCCGCGCTGTTTGCGGACCCGCCCGTCACCGTCACCGCGCGCCCCTCGGCCGACTTTGCCCTGCACCGCGCGCGGCTGTCGCTCGCCAACACGACGCTGCGGCCGGCGATGGCGACGGCGACGCGCGAGGTGCCGTTGCCGCTGTCGCTGCTCTTCGCGGCTGCTGACTGAGCGCGGCGTCGCGGGCGCGTGCGGCAGGAAAAGCTGATGCACCTCGCGGCCGTCGTGCGAGCCGACAACCCCGAGTCGGTCCGCTGCGGCGGCGCGCTCATCGCCGTGCTGCTCAGCGGCAAGTTTGGCTTCGAGCTCGAGGTGCGCTTCGCCCGCCCGCGTGCTGGCCGGCCGTTGCGGCTTACGACGCGTGCAGGACCGCGCCAAGCCGCTTGACATCACGCTGCACCCGATGCATGTGCACCAGTACATGCACGTCACGGCCAACACGTTCCGGTGGCGCGCACCCTTTCGCGCGCACGCACCAAGCTCACGCCGGCGCGGCCGCAGGGCGCTGCAGATCTTTGACAGCAGCAGCAACCCAAACATGCACAGTGCGCGCACGAAGGAGGGCCTGTCGGTCTTCGGTGCGCCGGGTTTGCGCTCGCTGTTCTCGCTCACGCAGCGCCTCGGGACAGGGCTGCTCAACCACACGCGCACCCAGGGCGGCCGGCGCCTGCTGCGCGCGTGGCTGCTGCGCCCCGAGCAGCGCATCGACGAGTGCGCGCCGCACGCACGGGCTGCGTGCGCATGTCGACTTCGTGAGCGCACGCGCCAGGATCGAAGCGCGTCTGGACGCCGTTGAGCTCTTCACCGACGTGCAGCAGGCCGGCCTCGTCGCGGAGCTCGTGGGCAACATCAAGCACATTGCCTACATGCCCGTGCGCACACGGCTGCGGTCGCCGTGCGCGCGCTGACCCGGCTGCGCGTGCCGCCAGAACGTCATTGGGCGCCTGATGGCTGGGCGGGCGACCGTGAGCGACTGGCGCAGCCTTTTCAACGTGCGCGGCGGCCGTCCTTGTCCCTGCGCGACGTGACCGCGTGCGTGCAGTGCGGCCTGCGCGCGAACGCGGTCTCCAAGGCGCTGCAGCAAGAGCCCGCGTGCCGTACTGTGCGGATCGCTCGCTATCTGGTTGCTGCGGTGGACGAGCGACTCGTGGAGATGACGACGCTGCTCAACAAGATCGTGCGTGTGTACATGCGTTTGGCGCGGACGCACTGCTAACGTGCCCCGGCGCACAGGTCGACTTTGACGAGAGCGCGCTCGCTAAGCGGTTCGTCGTCAAGCCGCACGTCGACGAGCAGCTGGACGAACTCAAGCGCACCTACCACGGCCTCGACGACTTTCTCGTAAGCCCGGCCTTGCGTGTGGCGGCAGCCGACACGTGCATGGCGCAGTCGCGCTTCGCGCTCGAGATCCGCAAGCTCATCCCGATCTCATTCGCAACGTCGCTCAACGTCGTCTACTGGCCGCAGCTGGGCTACTTGGTGCGGCCGTGCGGATCATGCGCCCGTGCCAGGCCCCTCACGCCGCGTCAGGTCGCCGTGCCGCTGCGCGAGGACATGCGTGACGAGCACGACTTCCGCCTGCCGGGCTTCCGCTTCCAGGTGCCGCGTGCCGCCGATCGGCGCGGCGCTCACGCCTGGTGCAGTTCTGCACCAAGACGACCGTCTACTACCGCTGCGACAAGACGCAAGGTCGGCTGTGCGCGATCTCGCCCGTGCGCGTGCTCAGAGTGTGCACCGCGCTCAGAGCTCGACAGCCAGCTCGGCGACCTGCACGGGCTGATCGTGGGTGCGCCGCTGCGCGCATCGTGTGGCTTGCATCGCTCACGGCGCAACGCGCGCGCGCACTCGCCAGACCGCGAGATCGACATCATGCAAGAGCTGCTGGGGCGCGTGCTCAAGTACGCCGACGTCGTCCTGCGCGTCTCGACGCTGTGCTCAGAGCTGGACTGGTGCACCCGGCAGCGGCCGTACGTGCGTGTCCTGTTGCTGACATCGCTACAGCCTACTCGCCCTCGCCGAGGCTGCGCGGCGCTACAACTACCACCGGCCGCGCGTTGTGCCGGACGACGTGCTCATGATCAAGCGCGGACGGCACGTGCCGCACTGCACAGCGCTGCACCGCACCGCCTGACCAAGCGCGCCGCTCAGCCACCCGCTGCAGGAGCTCTGCGTCGACGCGTTCATCCCGAACAACGCGCACGTTGACGACGCCGAGCGCGTGTTCCTGATCACAGGGGCCAACTACAGCGGCAAGAGTGTGTACCTGAAGCAGGTCGCGCACCTGGGCTGCACCGCTGTGCACAGGGGCTCAGACGCGCCGCGCGCCAGGTTGCGTTGATCGTGTTCATGGCGCACGTGGGCAGCTTCGTGCCGGCCGATGAGGCCGTTGTGGGCCTGACCGACAAGCTGCTGACGCGCATCTGGACGCAGGAGAGCGTGTCGTCGGTGCGCCGCCTTTACTCTAGCGGCAGCGTGCTGACGAAGCACTGCAACGGCGGGGCAGGGCGCAAGCACGTTCATGGTCGACCTGCAGCAGATGAGCGCGGCGCTGCACCAGTGCACGGCGCGCTCGCTGGTCGTCATTGACGAGTTTGGCAAGGGCACAAACGCGGACGGTGCGCGCGGGGTGCCGGCGCGCGGTTGGCGTGTCTGATGCGCTGTACGCAGACGGCATCGGGCTGCTGACGGCCGCGCTCAAGCGCCTCGATCGCCCGCCACGCGGCGTCATCGGCCCCAAGGTGCTCGCGTGCACACACTTTCACGGTGCGCGCGCCCCCGGCTGCCGTTCTGTCAGGACCGCCGAGCTGATCCGCTCTCGCAGAGATCATCGAGAACGGGTTCCTGCAGGGCTCGCGCGTGCAACTGCAGACGATGGAGATCCTGCGCCAGCCGGACGACCAGATGGTCTTTCTGTACAAGTGCGCGCCCGTGCACACGTGTGCGCGCGGGGCCTGACTGTGCGCAGCCTCAAGCGCGGCTACGCGACCAACTCGTGGGGCAGCCACTGCGCGACGGTCGCGGGCATCCCAGAGGCGATCGTTCGCCGCGGCACCGAAGTCACCAGCCTGCTAGCGCGGCGCTCGCGCATCCGCCCGCTGCTGGACGACGCGGCTGAGGCCGAGCGCCACGACGCGCGCTGCCGGCTCGTGCGCGCGCTGCAGCAGCTCGACTGCGCGCACGCGCCGCTCGCCCCGTTCGAGGAGCTGCTCGCTCAGACTGCGACCGTGCTTCTGCCGCGCACATAGTCATCTGTTCAATCTCATTTCTGCCGCATTGCAAACGGAAGCCGATGCTGTCCATCCACATCGCGCAGATGGCCGTGCACGCGACGCCGACCGCGACGGCATCCAGGTCGGCCGGACTCGTGCCCATTGCAAAGCCGATGCATCTCGAGTCGACTGCGGTGGGGAAATTCCCCGCATGGCCGCGTGTCATCGTTTGTCCACGTGACCGCACGTGACCGCACCCAGCTTCGGCACTGGCGATGCAGCTGCTCGAGCACCCGCTGTCGCCGTACGTGATCAAGGTCAAGCTCGCGCTGCGCGAGAAGGGCGTCGCGTTCGAGCGCCTGATCACGCTGGGCGCGGCCGCCGACCACCCCGCGCTGAAGGGCCGCAACCTCAACCCGCGCGCCGAGGTGCCCGTGCTCATCGACACGGCGCACGGCAACACCGCCGTGTACGACTCGTCCGTCATCGTCGAGTACCTCGAGGAGCGCTTCTCGCAGCCGATGCTGCTGCCCGCCGACCCGGCCGCGCGCGCGCGCTCGCGCCTGATCGAGGACGTGTGCGACACGCACATTGAGGCGGTGCGCACCGGCCGCGATGACCGTGGGGACGTCTGACACGCGACGGAGGTCATCTGGGCGCTGAACGAGATCGTCGTGTTCCGCCGCGCCGAAGGCGAGCTGCGCGACAAGCTGATCAAGGCCGCCAACGAGCAGCTCCAGACGTACTTTGCGTGGCTGAGCCGCGAGCTGGGCTCGCAGCCGTTCTTTGGCGGTGCGCAGTTTGGGTGCGTGGGAGGGCACGCGCGGGGCACGCAGGCCGCCAGCCACGTTCACGCGCGTGCCGCAGCGCCGCCGACTGCGCCGTTCTGCCGCTTGTGTCGTCAGCCAGCGCCTTTAAGGTCACGCCGCCGGCCGACAGCGCGCTGGCCAAATGGTGGGCCCGCGTCAAGGAGCGCCCAAGCGTGCGCGCGACCCTGGCAGAGTACCAGCAGGGCATCAAGGACACGCGCACGGCGCCGCCGCCGGTGCGATGCGCCCGCGCCGGGCGCGTTTGCTTATTTGTCCGCCCATTCGTGCTGCGCAGCCCGGCAAATTCCGTCGCCAGTACCGCGACCACCGCCTTGAGTGGCTCGTGGCCAACGGCGGTGTCCAGGTGCGCCGTCGCGTGAGTTGCTACTGAGCATCTGACATCGCGCGGCGCACAGATCATCCTCGACGGTCTCAAGAAGGACAATATTCGCGTGCGTCTCGCCGCCTGCCACATGTGCATGCTCTATGACTGACCCCGCGCGCAGTTCCACGACCACGCCACCTTTGCCAAGCTGTGAGATCGCGTCGGTTGCGCCAAGCGAAAGGGGACTGGAAGGGTTCTGTCGCCAGCAGCAGTACTCTGCGGGCCCGCAACCAGATTTCACCTCCGAAGGCCTGTGCCTTGGCAGCAAGAGCACCTTCATCGGCTGCAGCCAGGGCGACTTCACCGTTGTGAACGAGCGCACCGGCGCCACGTGCACTGCGCCGCCTCACTTGCGGCTCGGACTTGCCGTACTGCCAGTGGTCCTTCTTGGTCGTCGTTCCTTTGTCATCGGCCGTCTGCGCTCTGCGAGCACTTACCGCTGCGCCAGTTCTTCATCCTGCTCGCGTGTGTGGTCGTCGCCGTCCTCTGCGCTATCACCGTGTACCGCAGCTGCTCCCGCCCACGACTCGGACGTCGTCATCCAACACGGCTACCTGTGCAACCTCCGTGCGCGCTCGCCGGCTGTGAAGTGCCCCGGTCAACTCGGTTATCGTGCAGCCGACAAGCTTGTACACGTACGGGCGCCCGAGGCCCTGGGGCGCGCGCAGCCCCAGACGCAGCGCGACGCCCCTCCGGGCGCGCCCGCTGGCTCCCCGATGCAGGACATGTCGTCGGGCCAGGCCTGAGCCAGTGCCGGTCTGTTCTGTTGTCTCAGGTGTCTCACGCAGAGCCGTCTGCGCCGGCCACGCCTACCGCCCCGCTGCGCGCGAGGTCCGTGATCTGCGCAGCCGTGAAGCCGAGGTCGCCCTCGAGGATCGTTTGCGTGTGCTGCCCGACGTCGGGCACGGCGCCGAGCTCCGCGTCATCATGCTGATCGAGCGCCACGACCGGGCGCAGCGCTGCGTCGCATGCGGTCAGCAGCGCCGAGCTTGTCGCAGCGGCCGCACCTTGCAGCGGTCCAACGGGCGACGGTGCCGTGCCCCAGTGCTGCCGCGCGGCCCATTGCGGGTGGCTGGCCGCATCCTGCGCCGTGCGGTACTCGCTGTAGGCAATGCCGGCGCTGCACGGGTACTCGCCGTCAGCAGCCGCGCCCTGCCATCGCGCTTGTCGCACCGCTCCAGGCGCGCCACGACCTCGCTCACCGACAGCGGTGCAAAGACGTCCTCGATCACACGCTGCAGGGCGGCCTTGTTGCGCACGCGTGCCGGCTGGTCAATGTAGTCGGCGTGCTCGGCCAGGGCCGGCCGCTCGAGCACGGTCGCGCAGAACGCCTTCCACTGCACGCGCGCACGACCGATGAGCAAACACATGCGCAAGGACATGCGCCCACGCACCTCGCGCCCGCTCTGCACGGCGAGCATCACACGCTCGCGCCCGCCCGGGCCGACCGCGAACGGCCCGTACGGTGCGATCGCCGCGTGGGACGCGCCGTGCCGCCGCACCGTCCCGCCGCCGTACTGCGTGAAGCCGTAGATCTGCACCAGAGGGCGTCAGCGCGCGCCGTGCCGTGCCGTGCCTTCCGCGCAGCGCCGCACCCAGCCCATCCAGTCGCCGAGCGCGTCCAGCATCGACACGTCGAAGTTGGCGCCCGGCCGCCCGGGCTGCGCGCCGCGCCGGTACAGGGCCGCGAGGATGCCCGAGTAGGCGTACATGGCGCTGGCGATGTCGGCCACGGGCGTGCCGACCTGGGTGGCGCAGCGCGTGAGTGAGCACGGAGCGTGTGCGCGCGAGCGAGCGGCGCGCCTTGCTCGGCGTGTCCGGCGTGCCCGTCACGTCCAGCAGGCCCGTCTCAGCCTGGATCAGCAGGTCGTACGCCTTCTTGCTCGCGTACGGCCCGTGCGCGCCGTAGCCCGAGATGGTGCAGCACACGAGCGACGGATGCCGGCGTGCGAGCGTCGCCCCGTCGAGCCCGAGCCGCTCGGTCGCGCCCGGCGCGAGGTTCTGGACGACGACGTCGGCCTTGGCCATCAGCTGCTCGACGACGCGCCGGCCTGCGGCATCGCATGAGCCGCTCAGCGCGCACGCAGCGTGCAACAGCGACGTGCAACACGCGGCGCCGCACCGTCCGGATGCTTCACGTCGACCGCGAGCGACTCCTTGCCGCGGTTGGCCCAGACAAAGTGGCTGCACATGCCGTGCATGGCCCGGTCGAGCGTGCGCAGGTAGTCGCCCTCGCCTGTGCGCTCGAGCTTGATCACGCGCGCGCCCTGCTCGGCCAGGTGCCGCGTGCACAGCGGCGCCGACACGGCCTGCTCGAGCGCGACCACGAGCACGCCGGCGAGCGGTTTGGGTGGGCGCATCTGCACAGCTCACAAAGTAGCGACGCTGCAGCCACACACCTGCCCGCCCGCTACGACAAAGCAATCACGTTAACGCCGTCGCCCTGCAGTGCCCGGAGCTGCGCGCGCAGGGCCTCGACCTCGGCCGCGAGCGCGCGCTGGCCCTCAAGCAGCCGGTCGAGGGCGCTCGGCGCGGGCGCGGGCGCGGGCGCGGCGGCGGCGGCAGCCACCTCGGCCGCCTGGTCAAAGTGCCTCTCGTTCGACTCTTGCACCTGGATGTACGTCTTGCCGTCGAGCTCGACCCAGTACTTGAACGACGGGCGCGAGCGCTCCTGCTCGCTCATCTCGTTCTCGAGCGAGCAGATGATGCGCGCCCACTGCGAGCGCAAGAGCGCAAGAGCGCAAGAGCGCGGTCACACGGCGCCGTGCAGGGCAGGACAGAGCAAGCGCGTGCCTCGAGCTGCCACTGCTTGTCCGCGTCCTCGATAATCTTGCTGTACGTGTCGCCCATCTGCCGCGCGAGAACGCACCCGCGCATGAGCGGCGAGCGGGCCCATGCGAAGCCGCGCGCGCACCATGGCCACGAGCATGTTGAGCAGCAGGATGGCCACGACGAGCACGTAGACTACCAGCAGCGTTACCGACACGGCCGGGTAGCGTGTCGTCAGGTAGTCCTCAAACTCAAAGCCGCCGAGCATGGCCTCGAAGCACCTGCGCAAGGGTCAGCGCCCGGCCTGCAAGCACGTGCGTCGCACACGTACGCCTTGATGCGGTGGCCAAAGCTAGCAAAGCCCTCGCGGTCGTTGAAGATGACTGCACCCAGCCGAACGTGAGCCATCATCCGCGCAGCCGCACGATGACCGCACGCACCGTAGAACGCGTGCGAGAAGCCCATCAGGAACGCGGCAAAGATGAGGAAGAAGCGCGTAAAGTCGGTCAGGATCATGCGGTAGAGCATCAGCACAAACGGGCCCGTCAGGCGGAAGCCGAGCAGGAAGAAGAGCGTGTAGCTCCAGCCAAACACGCCTGCGAGCGCCCACGCCGCGTCCTGCATGTGCGGCAGCACAACACCAAAGGCGACCGCGGCGAAGAGCATGAAGCAGAACGTGGACGAGAGGAAGTTCTCGAGGAAGGCCGCGCCCGAGCCGCCCAGGTACGCGCGCACACCCTGCACGCGGATCTCGCGCAGCTCGCGCGCAAACTTGTACACGCCGCCGACGACCGTCACGATCTCGCCCAGCACGAGCGCAAAGCCCGCGGGCGTCAACGCGCTGCGCTCGACGCCCTCGGCCGGGCGCAGGACCGTCGTCGTGGTGAAGACAAGCAAGTACAGCAGGGTCGAGAGGCCGCGGAAGAGGAACTCGCGCTCGGCGAAGCGCGCCCACTTCTTGCGCAGGAGCTCGTTGATGCGCGGGATGTTGAGCAGCTCGGCCTGGTCCTTCTCGATGATGACCTCGATCGCCGACGGCAGCTCGTCAGCGCCGCGCGTGCCCGCGCTCTTGGCCAGCTGGAAGCCCGTGTCGAGTTGGTCCAGCGGGTAGAGCGCGCAGGTGACGGGCCCGTACGACCACTGGACGATGCGCTGCTTCTCGAGGATGTGCGAGAAAAACTCCTTCTTACCCAGGGCCGCGGCCAGGGTGAAGGGCGTGTACCGGTCGGCGTTGGCCATCCAACCCAGATCGGTGCCGGCGTGCGTGGGCGCGCGGCGCGCCTCCCACTCGCTGCAGAGCGTGTCGTACATGTCGGTGCGGTCGTGGATGATCATCATGTGCAGCACCGTGTTGCCTGGCGGGCGGGCGCGGCCACGCGTGCGCGTGTGAGTGCGTCCTGCGCGTGTGCTGCATCATGCATGCGCACCGTTCGTGTCCGCAAAGGTCATGTCGGCGCCCTGGTCGAGTAGGTAGCGCACGATCTCGCCCTGGTTGGTGCACGCGGCGAACGAGAGCGGCGACTCGCCGTACTGCGCGCGCGCCGTCGTGTGAGCGCGCACGAACCCTCACTCCGCGGAAGCACGCACGTAGCACGGCTTGCCCCTCTGGAAAAACAGGCCCGTGGCGCGCCCGCGCAGCAGCGCCGGCTCGCGCTCGACCAGGAAGCGTACCATCTCGAGGTCGCGGTTGACGATGGCGATGTGCAGGCAGTTCTCGCCCGCGTACTCGCTGCCTTCGTACACGCCGCAGATCGACTCGGGCGCGTGCTGCACAATCTCGCGCGCAAGCTCCTTATGCGCGGGCGTGCCGTAGATGAAGCACATGTGCAGCGGTAGTCTGGGGTGTGCGCGGGCTGTCAGCGCCCGGTGCGCCAGCGCGAGTGCAATCCGAACGCACTCGCCCACGGCGCCACGCGCGCGCAGCACGCTTGGGTCCTCGCGGATCATGTCGCGCAGGTGCTGCAGATCAGCGCGCGTGATCACGCTCCAGATCGTGTCTTGGCGCCCGCGCAGCCTGCCGCCGCCGCCGCCGCCGTCCGTGAGCGCCCGCCGCACGTCGTTGCGCATCTGACGCACAGCTGCGTCTGCTGCTCGACCGAGCGCTCGGCCTCGTTCTGGTCAGCGCGCGTCGTCGCGAGCACCGACGCGGCCGCCGCGATGAAGCCCAGGCGCTTGCCGCCCACGACGCGCTCGATGCGCGCCTCTGCTCGCGTCTCTTCCATGGCGGCTCCGTGAACAATAATAAACGGCACAGTGTCATACTTTCGACGTTCGACATCACGTGCCGACTTCCATTGTGGGAATTCACCGCCCGCAGCCAGGATGGACAAGCTCAACGACCCGCTGCTGCCCGGTCAGACGGGCCGCCGTGGGCGCGGCGCGACGTCGCTGGTGGAGGACGACGAGGGCGGCGCGGCCGGCACGCTCGCCGGCCCGTTCGGCGCGGTCGCCGACGTGCCCGCGGCCGAGGCGGCGCGCGTCGCCCGCCAGCGCTTCGCCGCGGCGCAGCTCGTGGCCGCGCTCGTGCTGCTTGCCGCGGCCGTGGCGGCGGTGGCGGGCGAGCCGGGCCTGACGCCGGCGCTGGCGCCGCCCGTGCTGGGCGTGCTCGTGCTCGGCGTCGTCGTCGCCGCGCTGTACGCGCTCGTCAACGCGTGGCGCGTCGTCGCGAACCGCCCGCGCCCGGCAGATGCCATCGACCCCGCCGACGCCGACGTCGTCGCGCGCGGCACGGCGCCGGCGCTGTGGCAGCGCATCGCCGCGACGCTTGCCGGCTTCGTGCGCACCCGGCCCGACACACTGCAGGCCCACCGCGTCGTGCTCTGGCTCGCCGTGTACGTGCTCGCGGCGCAGCTGGCGGCGATGGTCGGGCTGTACCAGGACGCGTGGGCGCAGCTGCAGAGCGCGCTCATCGGCGTCACCATCATCACCGCCGCCTCGCCCCTGCTCATCGTCCTCGTCTGGGCCGTCGCCGGCGCGCTCCGAGCCGCCCTGCACGACATCGACCTCTGGAGCGGTGCGTCCACCACCGTCGCCGCGATCCTCGTCCTCGGCCTCGTCCTCGTGAGCGCCGCCGGCCAGAGCAACTTCACGATCCTCGCCCTCGTCCTGCTCTTCGCGCTCATCTGCATCGTCGGCGCCGTCGCGTGGTTCGTCCACCGCTGCACCGACGCGCGCGGCCGCCAGCGGCGCAAGCTCCGCCTCCTCGAGGTCAGCATCATGGGCGAGATCGACGACATGCTCGTGGGCCCCGTCAACGTCGCCGGCGACGACGCCGACGACGACAGCGGCGACGCCCGCTTGCCCATCTGCGAGCTCGCCCTCGCCACTCTCTGCCTGCTGCTCGGCCTCGCTCTCGCCGCCGCCTTCACCGTCGTCCTCGCCTTCCCGGGCTACGGCGTCTCGCAGCCCGCTGCGCCCGGCCTGCTCGTCGCTGACCCGCCGCCGTACGACGCCGTCGCGTGGGCCTACGGCTCAGGTGCCGATCAGCACCGCGCCGAGTTTGGCGGGCAGTTGGCCGGCGACGCGCGCACGCCGCCGCTCGACCTGAGCGCGTTCATCACGTTCTCGGCCGTGCGCACGTGGTTCTGGGGCTTCAGCGAGAGGGCCGTGCCGCTCAACGCGTACGTGCACTACCCGGACACGCTGCCGAGCGCGCCCAACGGCGCAACCTTCCCCGTCGTGCTGATCGTGCACGGCAACCATGAGATGACGGACTTCTCCGACCGCGGCTACGAGTACCTGACGCAGCACTGGGCCGGGCACGGCTTCATCGCGGCGTCGGTGGACGAGAACTTCCTCAACGGCAACATGATCGACAGCCTCACGGCGGCGCCGTGGAGCGCCGACGTCGAGTACCCCGCGCGCGCGCTCGTTCTGCTCGAGCACATGGCGCAGTTGCGCCGCTGGAATGAGACTGCGAGCCACCGCTTCTTCGGCCGCGTGCGCAACAGTTTCCACCTGGCCGGCCACAGCCGCGGCGGCGAGGCCGTCGTGCATGCGGCGCAGTTCACGGCCCTGCCCGTTGTGCCGCGCAACGGCCGCGTCAGCCTCGCCGCCTACGCCGGCCTGCGCGTCGACAGCCTCATCGCTCTCGGCGGCAACGACCGCGACTGGCTCCCGGCCGGCAACGCGGCCGCACTCGACGGCGTCAACTTCCTCAGCATCCAGGGCGCGCACGACTCGGACGTGCTCGATTTTCGCGGCCTGACCCAGTTCAATCGCGTGCGCAACCCGCCCGACGCCAAGAGCGCCGTCTTTGTCGCGGGCGCCAACCACGGCCAGTTCAACACCGACTGGGGCGTGTATGACCAGGGTGCAACGGGCCTGTTTGCCTGGGCGCGCCACCGCGGCGACTTTATCAGCGGCGAGGCGCAGCGCGAGCTGACCAAGACGCTCACCACGGCCCTGCTCACGCGCGACACGGCCCCGCTCTGCGACGCCGAGGGGGCCGGCGCCCTGCCCGAGGGCGTGCGCGCGGTCTCGCGCTGCACCACGCGCGGCTTCGAGGCCCTCGCCACGTTCACCGAGGATGACGACCTCACGTCGACGTCGTGGCCCGGCGGCACCGCCCAGACCGCCGGCTTCGACGGCTGGCACGAGGCCCGCCTGTTCCTGCGCTTCCCCGCCCGCACGCCTGACCAGGACGCCAACGGCGTGTTCTTGCAGGGCGCGGGCACGTACCGCCTCAGCCTACCAGGCCTCAGCCTCGCCCGCACCGACACGATCGCCCTCGCCGCCGCGATCGATCCACGCTTCGCCATCGCGCTCGACCGCACCACGGCCACGCTCCGCCTGCGCAGCGCCGACGGCAACCTCACCTCGGCCACGGCGACCTGGCCCATCGCGCCGCCGTACTTTGTGCAGCTGTGGAAGACGAGCGGGCTCGAGCCGACGCAGCTCGTGCCGGGCAGCGCGCGCATCGGCGTCGAGGACCTTGTGACGCCGCTGACCAACGCGGAGATCGCGCGGCTCGACGTCGTCGAGCTCGTCATCAGCCTGGACACGAACGGCGCCGACGCCGCCTTTGTACGCACGCAGACCGTCGTGCTGACCGACATCGGCCTGTACCGCAGCGCCCGGCGTGCGTCGTGATGATCCTTTCTCTCTGTTTCTCTTTCTTTGCCAGTCACAAACGTGCTCAGCGGCTCAGGCTCGAAATGGCACAATTAAAAGGTGGCTGTGTGCGCGCGCGCGGTGCCGTCAGGCTCCCCACGCCCCGCGCAGGCGGCGCAGCGCGCACCGAGCATCTCGCGGAAGCGCTCCTCCATCGAGATCGGGTCCTCGATCATTTGCGTAAAGATGCCCCGGTGCATGCGCTCGGCCACCGCGAGCACGCTCCTGTACGCCGCGGCGCAGCATGAGACCCTCTCGCACCGCGCGCGCGCGTGCTGCAACGCACAGAAAGAGGTTGTTGTCCGACAGGCCGAGGTCGCCGCGGATCTTGCGCACGGCCTGTTGCGTCAGCATCTTCTCAGGCAGCGCCGCCCTGCCGAGCGTGCGTCGTTAGCCTTGGCGCTGGCTCAAGGGCGGGCGCGCACGTCTCGGCCGCGCAGTACTTGAGCAGCGCGACGGCACGCCGCGTCATCACACGCGAAAAGTCCGCGATGTACGTCTTGCGCAGGGCGAACGGCAGCTTGGCAATCTGTGCGCCTCGTGCGTGTCAGCGCACAGCGGCGCAGGCACGGCAGCACCTCGGTCAGCAGCGCGTCCACGAACGGCGCGCCCTCCTTCACAGGGTCGAGCAGCCGCCCCCTGCGCGCCGCTTCACGTGAGCAGGTGCAACGCGGCAGGGCGTGCGCGCACTGGGAGATGGTGATGAGCGCCGACGCATCGATCGCGCCCGTGTCGACCAGCTGCTTGCGCTCGGCCTCGTGCCACTGCTTGCGCACCATGACGTACTCGTGGTAGATCGGCGCGTGCTCAACCTTGCTGCTCCGCAGGTCGACGATGGTGATCGGGAACGAGTACTCAAGCAGGACCTGCTCGGCGATATCCTGCGCACGCCATGCGTCAGGCAGGCCCGCGACGACACGTAGCCCGGCCGGCGCGCACCTGCTGCACCACACCCTGCAGGCGCAGCTCCGGCGTGACCGTGCGGCAGTCTGGGTGCGCGAGGCGGCACCGCCGACGCTCCTGCGGTGACAGAAACAGCGCAAGCGTGCAGATGATCTGCCGGCGGGGCAGGCGCTCAGCCAAACGCGCATGCATGGCAGTGCCGCCTGCGCGCAAACCATGTTGATCGTCGACACGTCGTCGCCGATGACGATCGCAAAGCCGTGCGTCTTCAGGAATGACGTGAGCATGCGCCGCAGGAACGCCTTGTCCTTCTCCATGGTCGCGTTTGCGCCAAATATCGTGTCCTTGATGCGAATCTCGGTCGGCAGCGAATACTTGACCAGGTCCTGCGCACGTGCTCAGCAACGGCGCGTGACATTGCACACGTGCACCTGTAACCCCATCGTGAGCTGCAGCAGCTGCGACGACAGCAGCTCCATGGCCGCCTGGTGGTTGAGCTGCGTCGCGATCGTCAGCGTACTGCACGCCAGCGACGCGCGCTCACACGCACCCGCGTTGCCTGCAGGATACGGAAGCTACGTTGCGCGCGGTGCAAGCGGTGAGCAGCGGCAGACGGCACAGGCGGCGCACAACGCACCGCTCCAGGATCGGCGGTATCCTCCGCGCCAGGATCGGGTAATAGACGAGGAAGCGCGAGACGTTGTTTTCGGGCATGACGAGGCACAGAGCGTGCTTGGACGACCCGGACGGCGGCTTCTGCCCCGTGAAGACGAACGCGCAGATGGCCAGGTCTGGGCATGCACGCGCACCCACGCGTGAGCGGCACACAAGCGGCGCAGCGCGATACGGCGCGCACGGTTGTCGCCGAGCACGGTGAACTTAATCTCGATGGCGTCCTTCAGGTCGCCGCTGCGCCCAACCTCGCTGTTGAGCGTGTAGCGCGAGACGTAGACCATCTGCTCGTTGTTGACCATGCTCTCGTCGGGCCACGTCTGCGCGGCGTAGATCATGGGTCGTGCGACGGTGCAAGGCGCGACCAACGGCGGACACACCCACTCGATGAACGGGCCGACGGTGTTGTCCCAGTAGCAGAACATCATCGCGCTGAACACGAGCGCGTCGCGCAGGGCCGAGTCGCTCGACGACGCCCGCAGGCGCTCTTCGTAGTGGTGCTCACTGACACTTCCGGTTGTGACGAACGCAGCGCCGAGGCCGCTGTTGGTCGGCGTGGCCTCATCGTCATCGTCGTCGTCGGCGGCGCCCTCGCTGTCGTCGATCGAGGCGTCGCCGCTGCCGGAGGTGCTGCTGGGTCCGATCAGGGTCGAGTCAATGCTGCGCCACGAGCGCCGCGCGCGTGTCAAGACGACGCAGCAGCGATCAGCGGCACATCGAGAGCACCTGCTCGTACGGCCGACACTGAAGAATGGCCACTGCACGGCGGCCATCTTCTGCGTTGCCGTCAGCACGCCCGTCAGCCACCCGCCGGCGCCGTCGCCGCTGGCCGCCGCGCCCGCCGCCGTCGCTGCCGTGGCGCTGCCCGACCGGCCGAGGCCCGTGCCCTGGATGTCGGTGTCGTACGGATCGAGCGCGGCGCTGTTGTCGCCAAACGCGCCCAGGTCCTCCTTGCGCGCGGGCGAGACGGACGCGGCGGCGGCGGTGCGCGGCAGCAGCCAGCGCGGCATCAGCGACACGGCCGAGAGCGCGCCAAAGTCGATGACCGAGACGTCGTGGAGGCGGTGCGGGCGGCGGCGGTCGGGCGCCATCGGTGCGCGAGCGATGCGGGTGGCACGAAACGCGCACGCGACGTGGACGCGACGTGGACGCGACGTGGACGCGACGTGGACGCGACGTGGACGCGGGAAGAGGGGCGGGATGCGGACGCGTCAGCGCTCGATCAGGGGACACGCGCGCGCCCCCCTTCTGCCGGCCGGATCGGCCCCGCGCACGGCACCGGCCCGCGCACGCACCTCGTCCATCGAGTCGTTCGAGTCGTCGGGCGCGGCGAGGGTCGGCAGCGGCCCGCGCGCGCCGGCGCCGCGAGCAGCGCGCATCACGCTTCCAGACGTTTCTGGGCACTTCCGTGAGCGCACACAGGCGACGATGTTGTCGTGGTTCAACTACTTGCTGCGCCGCCGCGGCGAGGACGCGGCGGACTCGCGCCTGGACGACGACGCGACGATGTCGCAGCTGCGGCTGAACGAGCTCGTGCACATGACGTCGGGTGCGTGCGCTCGCTCCGTGGTTGTGCGACGCGGTGATTTGTGACATGATGCCGCAGCGCTGCGCCTCAGCGCCGAGCAGGACTTCCAGCGGCAGCTGCAGCCGCGCGAGCAGAAGCTGGCGCAGCTGCTCGACCGCCTGCATGAGATCGAGCTCGAGGTGCGGCTGATCGACCTGCTCGGCGGCACGGCCGCGATCGAGGACGCGCAGCAGCGCGACGAGCGCTTCAACCAGGGCATCGATGACATGATCGGCGAGTTCATGCGCGGGTACAAGGACCTGCTGGACCAGCGCGAGGCGATCGTGCGCGACGGCGTGAGCGTGCCGCTGACCAGGGAGAGCCGCAAGCTCGAGATGGACGCGCAGACTGGGCGCGTCAAGCAGCTCCTCGCCGACGCCACCGAGCGCCTGCGCCGCCTCTCGCCCGCACGGCTGCAGCAGCACCGCGACGACCTCATGGCCCAGTCGGACAAGCTGTTTGAGGAGAAGACCCAGGTCACGATGGAGGTCGTGAGCGAGCTCCCGGACGAGCTGACGCAGCGCATGAACGAACTGGACGAGGCACGGCGCCGCGCGCTCAGCTCAAACCTGCTGCTCATGTGCGAGCTCGGCGACGTCGAGCGTGTCACCGCGTTCCTGCGCACGGTCAAGAAGGGCGAGCTCGACAGGGTGCTCAACCGGCGCGACCGCGACGGCAACACGGCCGTGCTCCTCGCGTGCGCCGTGCGCGCCCAGGAGATTGTGCGCCTGCTGCACGAGCGCAGACACGACGTAATCGAGGCCGTCAACGACCTCGGTTTGACCGCCGTGCACATCGCGGCAAAGGCCGGCGACCACGCGCTCGTCGCGTGGCTGCTCCAGCGCCTGCCGGACGAGGCCGTCGACGCGCGCTGCATCGAGGAGCGCACGCCGCTGCACTACGCGGCCTTCGCGGGGCACTGCGACGCTGCGCGCGTGCTGCTCGAGAGCGGCGCCGACCTCAATGTGATAACCAAGGCGCCGTTCATGTTCACGCCGCTGCACAGCGCGGTCATGCAGGGCCGCGTCGAGGTCGTTGAGCTGCTCGCGTTGCGCCCGAACCTGCGCCGCGACGTGCGCGACGGCCAGGTGCGCGCACGTGCTGGCTGGCTGATGCCTGCTTGACACGCGCACACACGCGCAGAACCTGACGCCGTTTCACCACGCCGCGCTGCGCGCGCACGAGCGTCTCGCGCTCATCGTCACGCAGGGCATGCCGAGCAACCGCCTGCTGATCTACGTGGACGAGTGCCGCCGCATGCGTGAGGCGCGCAACACCGAGGTGCAGGAGCTGCTCGACCGCCTCGCGGCGATGTGGGCCGCGACGGACCAATGAATTGCGCTGGCGGGACTCCAGTAAGCTTCTTTACGGCACAGTATTGTCACACGCTTTGTGTAGCCTGCTTCGCAAACGTCTGCGCCACCAGCAGCGGGAAGATGACTGTCGCATCGCCGTACACCTGGCGCGCGCGTCAGCCGCTGTGCCTGCGCGCGTGCAAACGTGTGCGTCGTGCCTTGACGGGGTGGCTGTCCATCTTGATCTTGCCCCACGACACAGCCTCGTCAGGCCGCGCGCCCGAGTCGCTGCCTGCCCGGCAAGAGCAGTCAGCGCGGCCGCAACTCAGCACTTGCGCGCACCGTCAAACTCCTGCGCCGTGTTGATGTACACGCTAAAGTCGGCCCCGTTGCGCATCAAATTGGCGTTGGCCGTGTGGTGCTTGACCTACGCCGCGCCGCACACCGCCTCAGATGGCGCGTCCTGCAAACCGAGCAGGCGCGCCGCACAACGCCGCCGCCGAGGATGATCATGCCGGTCTTCTTGGCGTGCAGTGCGATGTCGTTGATGGCGCGGATGTCTGCGCCACGTGCGCGTCGAGTGAGCAAGCAGTGCCGGCGCGTGAGCACACGAACCGCCAGCGATGTCGACCACGAGGCCAGGGTTGCGGTACGAGTGGAAGTAGATCATGTCGCCGAGCGAGCCGTCGGTGAGCGCGGGGCAAAACACGGGGATGTTGTTCTGCCGAGCACATGCGCGCAGCTCAGCACGAAGCAGCGGCGCCCGTACAACCGCACCTTGTACGCCCAGTAGTAGACCGAGTCCGGGTGGTTGATCTCTTTGCCGAGCCGGTGGATGATCTTGGACGGCGTCCACACGATGCCCTGCGGCGCGCGGCGTCGGCCACCGGGCACACGGCCGTGCTCGTCGCGCACACACCTGCTCCTTCTGCTCCTTGAGCAGCTGGTCCAGGATCGGCGTGACCCAGTCCTCAAACTTGCAATAGTTGTCGTTGGGCACGAGCAAGTTGCCGATGCGGTTGAGCCCTGCTTGTGCCACGCTGAGTGCGATGCGATGCGTGGCAGCGCGCACGCGTTCACACCCTGCTTGCGTAACGTCCGCCCGTCCAGCTCAAAGTCGCCCACGTACGTCGGCGCGAGGCACTTGATGAAGTCCTCCTCGACGCCGCCAGCGGTGCTGACGAGCACGTGCACGAAGCGGTGCTGCACCAGGAAGCGGATGATGTCGCGCACGCCGCTCGAGATCAGGTTGGACGTGTAGGCGAGGAACACGGTGCAGCGCGTCGCGGCGCGCCGGGCCGGGTCGCGCCACTCGTCCGCCTCGTCCGCGGGCACGGGCTCGCTGCTCAGGCGCCACGCGAGCATATCATTGACCACGCGCACGGCCCGTTCGAACGCCGTGCCCTGGAACCCGGTAGTGCCGAGCGAGCGCAGCAGCGCGTCGTAGTCGACCGCGGCGGGCGCGGGCTCAAACGCGTAGCCGCGCACCTGCGCCCCGGCATGAGTGTCGATGCGGCACGTCGCGCACGGTAGATCGCACCGTCGGCGCGCCCGCCAGCACCTCGGACGTCGCCGCGGTCGCGGACGGGACGAGGACGGCCGCTTGCGCAACCGACGGCGCGTGCGCCATCAGGGGAGCCACGTGGCCATCAGCCATAGTGTCATTGAACGGTTCGCTGCCATGACCGATGTTGCCCATCAGGCGCAGCAGAAAGTGCAGCAGCAGCAGGCGCAACAGCAGCAGCAGGCGCAGCCGCGGCGCGACGAGTACTGGATGCGCTTCAAGAACATCCTGTCGATGATCGAGGTGCGCGACGCGAGGCGCCGGGCGGCGGCGGACGCTGAAGCTGCGATGCGGCGCCTCGCAGAAGGTGCTCTCGTCGGCCGCCGAGGCGCTCAGCTACTCGGCGCAGCTCGCGGCGATGGGCGTCGACCCGCTCTCGTTCGGCCCGTCGCACGATGTCGCGGTCGCACTCAGCGGCGAGTTTGTCATGCTGCTGCTGCTCCTGTGGAACATCAAGGAGTACCTGGTGCGGCCGCGCGGCACCGTGTGATCGCGCGCCTGCTCACGGCGCCGCGCCGCAGATGACCGAGAAGGTCAAGCTGCAGGGTCAGCTTGAGATCCGCGACAAGATCGACGTGCTGCGCGACCTCTACCGCTCGATTGAGACTGGCTCGTTTGAGATGGAGACGGTGCAGATCCCCGTCGGCAACGGCCAGTTCCGCACCAAGACGCAGCCGCGCCTCGACGCCGTGCGCCCACGGCTGGGTATTTGTGTGCGCGCGCGCTGAACCGCGCCCTATGCGCACACAGGCGTTCCTTGAGAGCACGCTGCACCGCAAGCGCCAGCGGCTCGACCTCGTCCGCAGCGTCGCCTTTGGCGGGCCGCTGCCGCCGCATACCGCGCAGACGCAGCCGCTGCCGCAGGCACCGTCAGCGGCATCTGCGGCAGCAGGAGGACCGGCCGGGCCACCTGCTGCGCCGCGCGTTGGCCTCGAGCTCGTGGCCACGGCGGCAGCGGCGTCGCCCGATGGGGTTGCTGCGCTGGGTGCGGCTGCTGCGCCGGCCGGGCTGAGCGAGAGCTACTCGTCGCTGCTCAGCGTGGCCATCGCGATGTCGCCCGGCGAGCGGTGCGTGCACCCCTGATCCGCCGCCGCGCCGACTGAGCGCCGCACGCAGCGCCGAGACCAGTCCAACGGGCGACCAGGGCACGCTCACTGGCGATGACGCTGGCGAGGGCGAGGGCGACGCGGATGCCGACGCGACACCGATGCAGCTGTGAGGTAGGAGGTGTACAAGATCAGAGGTCGCTGCCGTCAGCCCAGAGCTCGTCGAAGAGCGTCCTGAGGCGCGCGACGTCGGCCACGTCGGTGAACGTGAGCAGCAGCTCCATGTTGTCGGTCGAGGCGCCATCAGACCTGCGAGTGTGTCAGGCTGTGCACTGCTGGTGTCCCGGGGCACACCAGTTGAACGAGCCCGTGACGGCCGTGCTGTTGTCGAAGATGGTCAGCTTGGCGTGCAGCTTGGAGAACTTGGACTCGGTGAAGAGGCGCACGTGGGCGCCGGCCTTGGCGAGGTCGTTGGCAAGGTCGCCCGAGCCGCCGTTCTCTTCTTCATCGGCCACGATCTGCACGCGCACGCCGCGGTCGAGCGCGTCCTCGAGCGCCGCGAGGATCTTGTCGTCTGAGAACTTGTACACGGCGGCGTGCACCGTCGAGCGCGCGGCGCGGATGCGCTCCACCAATAAATCGCCGGGCGACACGTCCGAGCTGAGCTGCGCGATGACGGCGGCATGCGCTGCAGTGCGGTGACGCTGGCCGTAAGCGCGACGCACGACCAAAGCCGCACACGGCGCACCGAACGGCGAGAGGAGCAGCGCAACGATGAGCACGTGGGCGATCCGACGCATGCGATTGGCGGGCGGGTGAAACAGCGCACGCACGGCCGTGGGTGCGCGCGGGGCCGGCCGCGGAGGACCACGTGGCCGGATGCGCGCCACTTCTTCTCCTTTCGACGTGCGCGGTCGGCACGATGGACAACAACGTGAAGCTGTTTGCGGGCAACTCGCACCCGGAGCTGGCCGAGCTCGTGGCCAAGCGCCTCGGCATCACGCTGTCCAAGGCGATCATCACCAAGTTCTCGAACCAGGTGCGTGCGCGTTGGGCGCGGTGCTCGTCTGACGCGCGCGCACGGCGAGCAGGAGACGTCGGTCACGATCGCCGAGTCGGTGCGCGATGAGGACGTGTTTATCCTGCAGAGCGGATGCGGCGAGGCGCGTGCGCCCAGACGAGGACACGGTGCCATGCAGCGCGCGCTCAACGTCGCCTCGTCGCGCGCGCGCAGATCAACGACAACCTCATGGAGCTGCTCATCATGATCAACGCGTGCAAGACGGCCTCGGCGCGGCGCATCACGGCCGTCGTGCCGTGCTTCCCGTACGCACGGCAGGACAAGAAGGCGCGCGCGCGCACGTGCAGCCTTCGCAGTCGTCGCTCATGCGCGCACGGCGTCGCACGCAGGACAAGAGCCGCGCGCCCATCTCGGCCAAGCTCGTCGCCAACATGCTCGTCGTCGCGGGCGCCGACCACGTGATCACAATGGATCTGCACGCGTCGCAGATCCAGGGCTTCTTCGACATCCCCGTCGACAACCTCTACGCCGAGCCGTCCATGCTCAAGTACATTCGCAGCCTGCCCGAGAAGGCCAGCGACATTGTCATTGTCTCGCCCGACGCGGGTGGCGCCAAGCGGTGAGCCGCGTGCGCCGTCCGCGGGGCAGCGGGGGCTGAGCACGCGGCGCAGCGCCACTGCCATCGCCGACAAGCTCGACATCGACTTTGCGCTCATCCACAAGGAGCGCAAGAAGGCCAACGAGGTGCCGCCGCGCTGCCATGCCGCCGCTCGCACACGCCGTGTGCTCAGCTGCGCCTCGTGCAGGTCTCGCGCATGGTCCTCGTCGGTGCAGTCGAGGGCAAGACCGCCATCCTCGTCGACGACATGGCCGGTGTGCTCGCTGTGCGCGGTCGGGCGGGCGCAGGCTCATGCCGCACGCGCAGACACGTGCGGCACGCTCGGGCTCGCGGCCGAGACGCTGCTGCAGCACGGTGCCAAGCGGGTGCGTGCGGCCAGAGGGCCGTGCCGTGCGCGTGGCACCACGCCGATGTGGCGCCGCGCTGCCGCAGGTGCTCGCCATCGTCACGCACGGCATCTTCTCGGGCAGCGCGATCGAGAAGATCAACAAGTCCAAGCTCGAGCAGGTCGTCGCCTCCAATACGATCCCGCACAAGGACAAGCAGGTGCGCGCGGCGACTGTCACCACCCGCGCGCCGTCCGCTCACGCGCCTGCGCCGCGCCCGCCAGGCGCTCTGCTCCAAGATCAAGACGATCGACATCTCGGGCGTGCTCGCCGAGGCCATCCGGCGCACGCACAACGGCGAGTCGGTGTCGTACCTGTTTGAGCATGATGCGTGATGGCGTGCGAGGGCGCGCGGGGCTCAAAAGGTGGGGAAGAAAAGTAGCAGTTGGTGGGGCATCACTTGCTCAGCTCCTTCTCGAGGTACGCCCGCAGCTTGCCCTTGAGGTGCGTCGTGTCGGTCGTCAGGTCGGCCACCTCCTTCTGCAGCGCCTTGATCTCGTCCTGTTGCCTGTCGCGCTCGGCAGTGACTGCGGCGAGCTGGGCCTGCAGTGCACGCGGCGTGCGTCTGAGCCAGCGGGTCACGCGTGCGGCGGCCGCGCGCGCACGTGGCTCTCGTCCAGCCGCTGTTCGAGCGCGAGGCACTGCTCCTGCAGGTCAACCTTGCGCTGCGTGATGCGCACGATCTGCTCGTTCAGCTCGACGACCTCGCCGGCCTTGCCGCTTTGCTGCACGCCGCGCCACGCGGGTCAGCGACGCGGGCCGTGCACGGCACGCGAGACGCACGATGTCGCTGACGCGCGTCTCCAGCGCCGCCTTCTCCTTCTCGGCCTTGGACAGGAACGCCTGCTGGCTCGAGCACTTCTCGCTCAGTTCAGCGGCCTGCTGCTTGAACTGTGCGAGCTGCCGCGGCCGTTCAGCCCGTTCCATCAAGCGTGCTGCCGCGCGCACACCTCGCGCCGCACGGCCTCGAGGCTGCTCTCGCTCGCCGACAGCTGCCGCGATGCCCGATGCATGAGCAGGCGATCGCAATCGCGTGTGCCGGCGCGCACCTCGCCCTCGAGCTCCTTGATGGCCTGCTCGTACCCGTGCTTGATCGCCTTGATGTCGAGCGCGTGTGCGTCGGCGAGCTGCTTGCCCTTGGCCGCCGCGTCCTCCTCCATCTGCACGATCATCTCCGACTGCGACCGCACCTGATCTGCGCTCGTGCCACGTTACCCTCATACAGTCACGCCTCGCGCCGCCGCACCCTTCAACAGCCCAGCCTCCTCGCTCTGCTGCGCGAGCTTGCGCTGCAGGTCGTACTCGCGCCGCGCCAGCTCGGCGCGTTCGGTCTCCTTCTGCACGCACATCCGCTCCTGCCGCATGCACACCTCAGGCGCGCAGGCGCGCACGGGCCCCGCGACGCCGCCGCACCGCCGCCTCGAGCGCCGCGTGTAGCTGTCGCGCGTAGTCGCGCAGTGCGTCAACCGCCTCGCCCGCCAGCGCCTCGTCCAGCGTCGTCGTGAGCGCGGCGCTCGGCAGCACGAGCGGCGGTGGCACGGCCAGCGCGGGCGGCATGGGTGAGCGGCCCGGCGAGGCCGCGGCGTCGACGGCCGAGGCCGTGGGCGTCGTAGACGTGCCACGCAGCGCACGCAGGATCGCGGCCATCACTTCTGCTTGATGCAAACCACCTGCGTCGCACCTGTCTTCTGTGCCACACTGCATAGCCGCTGTCTAGTCCTCGCATGTCGCAGCTGTCTAGCGCTCCATGCTGCAGAGTGGCAAGATGATGAAGAGTGCGTCACGCAAGAGAGCTACGGCCATCGTGTCATTGAGCGCGTCCCAGAGCAGCGCGATGGCCTCGATCGTCGCGCCCGGTGAGGCGCCGTCGGGCCTGAGCATCGGGCTGCACCCGCTCGTGCTCGTCAACGTATCGGACCACTGGACGCGCGTGCGGATGCAGAGCGGCAACCCGGCGACACAGGGTGCGCGCCCGTCGCTCCGCACACTCGCGGCTCACGTCCCACCGATGCGCAGTGATGGGCGCGCTGCTCGGCGTCCAGACCGGCCGCGCCATCGAGGTCTTCAACTCGTTCGAGCTCGCGTTCGAGGGCGCGGGCGAACTCGCCGTGCTTGATCGCGCGTACTTTGCGAGCAAGCAGGCGCAGTGTGCGTCGCCGCGGCCGTGACGATGCGCGCGATGCGGCGCTGATCACCGGGCGCAGTCCGCGAGGTCTTCCCCTCGTACGACTACCTCGGGTGGTACGCGACCGGCGCGGTGCCGACCGCCGAGCACGTGCGCATCCACCAGCAGGTGCGGTGCACGTGTGACGCACACGACCGACCCTGTGTGACACGCGCTCGTGAGCGCAGATGCTCGCGTTCAACGAGAGCCCGCTGTTCCTCCTGCTCGACACGAACGCGGGCCCCGGCGCCAAGGACCTGCCCGTGACCATGTACGAGTCGTTCATCGACGTCGCGCAGAACCCACCGGCGACGGTGCGGCCGCTGCGTGCGCGCGCGTGCAACGTCGCTTGACAGCCGTCGCGCAGATCTTCATCAAGGGCTCGTACAAGATCGAGTCAGGCGAGGCCGAGCGCATCTCGGTCAACCACGTTGCGACGCTGACCGAAACGGGCGTGTCGTCCGACTCGCGCGGTGTGTGTGTGTGTGTGTGTGTGTGTGTGTGTGCCCCCGCAGTGCCCGCGTGCGCGCGTGCTGACGCGCCGAATGCAGCCGTGACGCAGCTGATGAGCCAGCGCAGCGCGATCGTGATGCTGCGAAGCCGCATCAACGTGTTGCGCGACTACGTGCGCGACGTGCGGGACGGTGCGCTGCCCGCGCGCGCGGCGTGCGTTGTGCGCTTACAGGCTGATGCCCAGGGAAAATGCCCGCCGACAACACGCTCCTGTGCGAGATCGCCAGCCTGTGCCACCGCCTGCCCGCAATGGAGTCGGACGCGTTCCAGGACGAGAGCATCAAGGAGCAGGCCGACGTGATGCTGATGGCCTACCTTGCGACGCTCACGCGCGGCGTGCACCTGCTCAACGAGGTCGCCGACAAGTACTCGACCATGTACGAGCGCTCGCGGCGCATGCGCGCGGCGTTCTGACCGCCGCGGCTGGTTGTGTGAGAGTGCAGCTGTTATTTTTTGCAAGCGCACACAATCTTGCGCATCCTGGGTTTCCTTTTCTTTTTTTCGTTCAGTGGGTGCGCCGCGGCGAGGCTGCCGGGTGTGGGAGGGGCGTTGAGGACAAAAAGCAAGCAAAGAGATGCGCACGCAGCAGGAGAACAGCAGCAACAGCAACGAGCAGCCGACGGCGAGCACACGCGCGTGCGCATGCAAAAACATTGAAGGAACGCACGCGCAGTCACGACACGTCACGTCGACATGAGGTTGATCTTGATGTCCTGCTTTCTTGCCGCTGGCCCGCTCGGCTCGGCGGGAGCCATGCCCAGGTCGCCGTCGAGCTCGAGCATCGCGTGCTGCGAGTGCGTCCTGCCGGCCGACGCGCGCTCAGCCGCGTCGGCGCGCCGCGGCACGCACCCCTCCGACTGGACGGTCGTCGGCACGGAGGGCGCGGCGGCAGTCTGCGCAGCCGACGACGACAGCGTGGGCGTGGGCGAGAGCAACACAGCGCTGTCGGTCCCACTCGATGCCGTCGGCGTCGTGTCGACGCGGGGCCGCTGCAACGGCGGCGCATCGTCCGCTTTTGCAGGCCTGCGCAACATGCACGTCAGCCGCACAGGCCCGCCCGCCCGCCCACAGCACGCACGTCAGCGCCAGCGAGGCCGTCTGGTCGGTCGTGGGCGTGCTGTCACCGTCCTCGCCCGCCTTGCGCTTCCGCCCGCCCGCCTTGCCCGGCGAGCCCGACGTGCGCACGCGCTTCTTTACGCCGGTCTCGGCGAGCGCATACGGCGGCAGCTGTGACTGCTTCATGTGCCTGATCTCGATGGCCATGGTTGGCGTGCGGCGCGTGCGGCCGTCGTCGAGCGTCGCCAGGAACTCGTCCACAGCGAAGCTGAGGTCAATAGCGCGGTGCGGCGACAGCAGATCGGCTGTGCGCGCGAGGCGTCAAGCCACACGCGAGCGCGGGCACGGCCGTCGCACGCTGCGTCGGCTTCTGGATCACCAACCCGACAAAGAAGCTGACCGAGTGGCGCATCGCCCCGGCCGCCGGCTCCGGCTCGCCCTCCTTGGCCTCGACCGGCTGGGGCGCGTGCGCAAACGAGTCTGCGCGCACCAGCACGTCAGGCGCGGCCCAGCACGCGCGCGCGCGCGCACGGCGTGGGCGCACCGGCGTACGGCGACGCGCGCTCGACCATCGGGTTGCGCTCAAGCGCCATGATCAGCTGCCGCACGCGCGACTCGACAAACCCGCGCCTGGCACGCACTTCAGCGCTGACGAGTGCAAGATTAGACGTGCACGCACCACGACGCCAGCTCGTCCTCGGCGCCCGCGCTCACAAGCATCTCGAGGTAGAACTTGTAGCGCGTGAAAAAGTCCGACTTCTCAAATAGCTCCTCCCACGAGGCCTTGCTGAGCTCGATGCGCTCGGTGATCTCGGCACCTGCACGCACGCCGCTGCGTCAGCCGGAATGCCTACACGCACGGCACCGGCGCACCGCGTACAAACTCGTCGTGCATCGTCTCGAATGTGGACCGCGACACGTTGTAGGTCGAGTTCATGCACGGGTACGCGGGCGTGATGACGGGCATACGGTGCAGCTTGTCTGTGGCGTTAACCTGCGCGTCGCACGCGTGCGGCACGCGTGCGTGAGACACGCGGCGGCGACGTGCTGCAGCGGCGGCGGCGCACGGTCGGGTTCCACACGCGGAAGCCCAGCGGCCCGTCCTCGAGCGGCTTGAGCAGGACCGGGTTGGGCCACTTCCTGCAGACGCGCACCGGTCAACGCACGCTCGCTCGCGCACTCAGGGCCGTCCGACCGCGCACCAGTCCTTGTAGACCTTGAAGAAGCGCGTAACGATCGTCGCCGCGCACGCCTTCGGGTAGAACTGGCAGATGCGCGCGGTCATGAGCGCCCAGGCGATGCCACCGAGGAAGCCCATGATGTTGGAGTAGACGCCGCGCCCTGGGCCACGCGTTGTGGCGTGAGGCGTGAGGCGTACGGCGCGTTGAACGGTGCACGCACGCTGCGCCCAGAGCTTGATCGCGCAGAGCGCGAGCCGGTACACCTGGATGTCGGGCACGAGGCGCAGGAGCTCGTCGGCGACGCGCGGGCCTGGCCCGAGCAAGTGGTGCGTTGAGCACGGCCCGCGCGAGCAGGCCCCCAGTGCAGCGCACCGTTGAGCGACCGCACGCTCTTCTCGTCGAGGTTCTGCAGGATGGAGATGTCGTTGAGGTTGATGTCGTCCGGGATAGACGAGCGCTGGAGCGTCGCGTGGAGCAGGTCGATCTGGCGTGCATGTGCGCGCGCGTTCAGCTGCACTGTGATGCGCCGCGCCGTTGCGATGACGCGCCTCGATGCCTGAGAAGACCATCTTCATGATCGGCGTGTGCGCGTCCGGCACGGGCTGATGCGCGCGGCGCCGCCGGCGTCAGCGGGCGCGTACGACCCGCGATCCGCGCACCGTCAGCTTGGACACCTCGGGCCGCTCGAGCAGCATCTGGTGCAGGTCGTTGAAGAAGTCGTCGCGGTCGATGTGCTTGGGCCCGAGCACGAGCGTGTCGATGTCGGCGCCCTTCTGGTGCACGCCTAGCCGGTACGAGCCCAGCGTGAAGATCTTGCCGCCGGCCTCGGCCGCGAGCGCCTCGGAGAAGTTCTGCAGCCGCGGCTAAGTTGTGGCGCACGGAGGCATCACCCGCGGCGGCGCTCGAACCTTCTTCAGACTGACCTTGCGGATCCACTCCTTGACGATCGAGTCGAGCTTGCCGAGCACGATTTCGCTGCGCGGCCGCGTGCGCGGCTCAGCGTCGTCCGGCCGGCGCGCGCCACGTCGACCGCACCGCTTTGCGCCCTCCTCCTCGCTCTCGAAGAAGTTGGCGGCCTGCAGCACCTCGCGCAGCCGCGCCGTCAGCTCGAGGTCGGCGCGGGTCGGCGCGGCCGACGAGAGCGGGAGCGGGAAGAACGAGCTGCGCGGCGGGCGGCGGTGAGCGTGAGGCGTGAGGCGGCGCGTCGTTCGCGGCGCGCGCGCGCGCGCGCGAGAGAGAGAGAGAGAGAGAGAGAGACAGCCGCACCTCATCGTCGCCGCGCCTGTGTGCAAGCACGGCCGTGCCTGCGCGCGAGACTCGAACTGACGCGACACTCGCCGTTGTGCCAGAGAAGGAGCACTACCGTACCTACCTATTCGCACACATGCCAAGGGGGGTGACAACAAGCACGGGGAGGCGCGAGGGGGGTTCTCACTGCGACGCGCGATTGTCGAGGCGCCGCAGGAGGCGGAAAGTGAAGTGGTTGCGGTCTTGCGACTCCATCGTGAACAGGATCTGCGCGGCGTGCAGGCGCATCTGAATCTCGCTAATGATCTCGTCGCAGTGCATCTCGTAGCACGACTGCTTGCAGAAGCTGAGCACAGGGATGAGCACGATCGTGAGGTGCAGAAGGCAGTACGTCAGGCACACGCAAGTGCAGCACGCTGTGTAGAAGCAGTTTGCCTCACGCAGCTGCTCGATGAAGATCGTCTCAAACTCGCGCTCTGTGATCACGTTGGCCCACTGCGGGTTGTACTCCTGCGGCCTGATGGTGTCCGCGTTGGACAGGTCCATCTCGGATATGTTAAGGTGGATGACCACGTCGCCAGCCGCGTCCTGCGCGTCCTGTGCGTCCTGCGCGTGCATCCTGGCCCCGCGCGGCTGCGTGTCCTCGTACTGCGGCAGGGCCGGCGACGCGCTCGATTCGTAGTAGCTCGGCGGCGGTTGCGTGCCGATCGCGCAGTAGCCGTCCTTGCTGCTGCTGCTGGCCGTGCCGTAGCCGCTGCCCACCACTGCTGAGAATGATGAACAACCCGCGATCGCCGTCCTGCCGGTGTGCGCTGCCGATGTCGATGCGCTCGAAGAGTTGCGGGGGGCCGTTGCGGCGTTGAGCATCGGCGTGCGCTCGGTCATTGCCGCTGCGCTCGTGCTCGAGACGACTTCAAAGTACGCGAAGATGGCCTGCAGCACGCGCGCGCGCTGCTGCGCGTCGGCCAGGCCCACGTGCTGCAGGCCGGCGTCGTCCAGCGGCACGCTATCGAGCGACACGCCGTGCCTGACGAAGCACTTGGCCGCGGCGGCGGCGTCGGCCTTGGCGAGCCCGCCGACCTCGAAGAACTCGTACCAGACGAAGGTGTCGCGCACCAGCGCGTCCACGTCCGCGCCACCGGGGCTGGGCATGTCGCAAACGTGACAAATGACGACAGGGAGTTGACCTCTGTGACACGCGCTTTCGCAGGCTTCCATGATGGCTCGGCTTGGCGCGTCGTACGGCTCGGTCAACGCGGCCGAGGGCCCGGGCGGCGAGGCCCCTGCGCCGCGCAAGGGCGGCGACGACGGCGTGGACGACGAGGACCTGCAGGCGTACCCGCTCAACATGACCACGGCCAGCGGCAACGCCAACGACGCCCTCGCCGTCAATACGTTCGAGCTGACCGTTGGGATGCTCAAGGCACGTGCGCGCACGCGGCGCCACCGATGCGGGCTGCTGACGATGAGCGCACGCGTGCGCCGTGCAGACAACCGCGGCGATGCAGCTCACATCGAGCGAGACGTGGGTCGCCGTCGCCGCCGAGCTCGTCGGGACGGCGTTCTACCTGTTTGTTGTGGCGAGCGCGATGGCGTCGCTGCGGCTCGAGAACTGGCAGGAGAGCGTGCGTCCCGCTGCCCATCGCGGTGTCGCGCGCCCCTGATCCCGCGCCGCCCCCATGCAGACCGAGGGCGTCGTCGTCGTCGCCATTGCCAGCGGGCTCGCGGTCTACGCGCTCGCCTCGGGCCTTGTCCCGCGCCAGCTCGCCTTCTTCAACCCGGTGCTGGCCTTTGCCGCGTGGATGCTCGGCCGGATCGATTACGTGCGGTGCGCGCGCGCGCGCGGCCCGGCCCCCGCGACGGCGTGGGCAGCTGACGCCGCCGCAGCCTTGTCCTGTTCACGGTCGCACAGATGCTCGGCGCGCTGCTCGGCGCATGGGCCGGGTGGGGCCTGTCGCCCGCGCCCGGCCGGGACAATGTCGCCATCTGCACGGGCGTCAACACGGAGCTGTCGCTCGGCCAGGCCTTCTTGGTCGAGTTTGTGCTCGCGCTCGTGCTCGTCTACACCACGCTGGGCGCGCTCTCGGACCGGCGGTGCGGCGCACGCGCATGCCGCACGCTCACGCCCGGACCCTGACGCCGCACGCGTGACGCAGCAACACTCTCTCGCGCTGGGCGTACGTGTACGCCTCAACCGTGTTCCTCGCCGTGCTCGTCGGCGGCTACAGCACGGTGCGCGCGATGCGTCGGGTGGTCGGCCGCCGTTTGGCTCACGGGCGGCGTGGGAAGGGCGGCGCCGTCAACCCGGCCAAGAGCCTGGCGCTGGCCGTCGTGCAGCCGTCGTGCTTCACGGGCGTGCACTGGATCTACTGGGCCGCGCCGTACCTCGCCGCCGCCGCGGCCGCGCTGGCGCACCAGGGCCTGTCGTCGTTCACGGCGGGCGACATTTACGACATGCCGCGCATGAGTAGGACGTCGTCCTTCCGGACGCAGTGAGGCCCTGGCGCGTCTGCCCCCTCCCTCTCGCACACAACGAATGACTAGTCCGCGGCCGTGTCGAACAGCGCCGCGAAGGGCGTCTCGGGCGTGGGCTGCAGCCAGTTGAGCGCGTCGTAGGTGTAGCCGGGCGCGCCCTCGATCATGTGGAAGGTGTAGATGACGCGCGACTTTGGCGAGCGGTTCGCCGACGAGCGGTGGACGACGCTGCCGTGGATGAGCACGACCGAGCCTGACGGGTGTGGCACGCGTGCTCAGCTGCTGCGCGAGCGGGCGAGGGCGTGCGCACCGGCGGCACACTCGAGCGGCACGAAGCGCGAGCCCTCGTACGCGGCCGCCGGCGCCGTGAACGTGACACCGCCCTTGCCGTCGCGCACGAAGCGGCGCGCGTTGTGCACGCCCTCTGCGTGCGCGTGCGTGTTTGCGCTTTGTGCGCGGACGCCGCCGCCGCCGCGCACCGCGGTGCGAACCCGGGAGGAACTCGAGGCAGCCATTGTTGAGCGTGCAGTCCTCGAGTGCGAACCAGAGCCCGACGGCCGACAGCGGGTCCGTGTGCAGGAACGTCGAGTCCTGGTGCGACGTGACTGCAGCGCGTTGCTGCGTGAGGCAAACGCGCGCGGCCTGGCGCCTGATCGCGCGCACCCTCGCCGCCGATGAACGGTTGCTACCGACGCCGCGTTAGCCCCGCGCGCAAGCCCACTTGATGCTCGGCGGGGCGCACCTTGAAGATGACCATGCTCTGCAGCACGAGCGGGCGCTGGAAGTGCAGCTGGCGCGCGGTCGCCTTGACGCGGTCGGCGAACGTGAAGCGGCGGAAGAGCGGCTCGTGCTCGTGGAGTGCTGCCGATGCGGGACGCGCAGAGAGGCATCAGCACACGACGGAGGGGTGCCGGCGGTCGGACGCGCGTGCCGTGGCCGATCTTGTTGATCGCACGCTGCTTGTCGACGATGAGCTTGCCGGCCTGGTCGAACGCCTCCTCCTCGAAAAAGAAGCGCACCTTGTCGCCGCTGCCGCGCGCCCCCCTTATCAGCGCCATCCGCCCACAACCGCCCGCGCGCCGCCCGCGCGCCTCGTCAGGAAGTAGTCGTCGCCGGCGTGCTGGTCGTCCGTCGTTGTGGTGAAGATCGTCTTCGGATGCGTCGAGAGGTCGAACTCGGCCGTGAGCGCCTCGGCGCGCGCGCGCAGGGCCGCGGCCTCCTCGGCCGAGAAGCAGCCCGGCACGACGATCGCGCCGTCGCGTTCAAACTGCGGACGAGGGGGAGCCGCGGCTGAGTCGCGGGCGCAGCGCAGCACGACGCGCGATGCGCCACCTGCGCGATCTGCTCCGCCGTGAGCGCGTCCGTGGCCATTTTACCAAACTCACGCGCAGCACACAGAGGGCGCGGTGGGGCAAGCCGATCATGTGCGGTTCGGCAGGTCGACCACGATCGGCGGCTGGACCGGGCGGTAGCTCACGGTGCACGTCGACGCGTTGACGTACGTTGTCACGCCGTCCGACTCGATGCCGTACGCTGCGCACGGGCGACACGCGCGTCAGCACAAGCAGTGCGCCGCTCGTGGCGGCGGCAGCGCGTACCCTCGTGGATGTGCCCAAACACGTGCAGTTTTGGCTTGACGCGCAGCTGCACGTGCCGCAGCTGGTATCGCGCGCCGCGTCAGGCCGCGACAGCACGCGCAGGAGGACGCACCAGGTCGTAGCACCCGCTGCGCTCGTCCGTCGTAAGCAGGTCGCCGCGCCCGAGTGGCGGGCCGTGCGTCATGAGGATGTCGATGCCGTCGGGGATCTTCGACCAGACCTGGGCGCACACGCGCACACGTGTGAGAACCGCGAGGCGACGCACACGCCGTGCGGTGTGCGACGGCGCACGTCGTCCAGCGGCTTCCCGCGGTCGAGGTTGAACGCCCAATCGCAGAACACGGGCTGCCTGCATTTGCCGCGCACTGAGCGGCGTGGCGTGGCTCACGGTGCAGGCCCGCGGCGCACCAGGGCGAGCCGTAGATGCGGAAGCCGAGCACGGTCGTCTCGCTGTCCTCGAGGTACGAGCACGCGTCGAGCGAGGCCTGCGGGCACGCGTGAGCGCATGCCAGGACGACCGGGCGGCCGCGCACCTTGACGCTCTTGCAGTCGAAGAGCTTCTTATGCCGGAAGCGCTTGGCAAGGTCCGGGTAGTTGGCCTCGTCGAACGTGAGGTCGTGATTGCCCGCGATGACTGCCGGCTCGGGCGCGTGAGACGCGCGACGACGATGGCGCGAGCGAGTCGCACCGACTTTGTGCGGGTGCGGCAGGGCCTTGAGGAACGCGTTGAACGCCTCGATGTCCTGCGGCTCGCCCACGTTGCTAAAGTCGCCCGCGTGCAGCAGCACATCGCCATCGGGCACGCTCAGCCCGTTGGTGAGCGTGTGCGTGTCCGATATGCACACAAAGCTGCGCCTCGGCGCTGCTCAGCGCGCACGCCGCCGAGACGGGCCGCGCACCGCGTGTGGCCGGGCGACTTGGGTGTTGCCGGGTCGACGGGCGCAACGGGCACGACCTTCTGCGTTTGCTGCGCGGCGCGTGTGACGTGCCGACCTGACGCGTCACATCGCGCAAAGTCATTCAGCGCACCTGCACGTAGCGCGTCCACGCGACCGTCGGCTCGGCCGACATGTCGTAGTCGGGCGCGAACTGGTAGCGGTACACGCGCCCCGGCTGCTGCCCCGGCTGCTGCCCGCGCTGCGCCGCGGCGGCCGTTGTGCCAAACAAGCGCCCCCACATTCGAGCCGTCACGCTCCTCGAACGTCGGAAAGTTCGAGAAGGGATGGGCTCAGTGGTGCAGAACGAGCCGGAGCCCGAGTCGCTCGCGAACGAGGAGCAGCGGGTGCGCGCCGTGGGCGCTGTGCTGCTGCGCGTCGCCTGACGTGCGACACACGGGGGGAAAAAAATATGCAGGTCAAATATGGCGAGATCATCGAGCTGCTGCTCGCCGCCGGCTACTTCCGCGCGCGCATTAGCAGCCTCTCGCCGTTTGACCGCGTGATCGGCGGCCTGGCCTGGTGCCTCACCAACAGCGCGGTCGACGTCGACGTCGACGTCGTGTTCATCGAGAACTCGTCCGTCGGCCAGCGCATGTGCGTCGCGCGGCGGCTGCTCGACTGGTTGCCGCTCACCCAGCAGCAACCAGCACCATCTCCGAGAAGATCATCCGCGCGCTGCAGCGGCTCAAGTCGCCGCACGTGCTCGAGCCGCACCAGGCACGGCACGCGCGCCCCCCGCTGCTGAGAGCGGGCTGCTGACGTGACGCGCGCGCAGATCCAAGGTCTCAACTTCAAGGAGATCTTCCCGTCGATGCAGTGGCTGGTCAAGAAGGTGCGCCGCTCGCCGGCGGTGCGGACGGACGCGCGCTCACGGCGGTGGTCCGTGCGCGCAGGTGCTTGAGACGCGCGAGGAGATGAGCGACTACATCCGCAACTTTTCCGAGGAGCAGTTCAGCAAGACGCGCCAGACGCCCGAGGATGAGGAGTTTGCGGTGCACGTGCAGGTGCGCTGCTGCGCTACTGCGTGAGGGGACGCTGACGGTGCGGATCGGTGCAGGACGCCGCACAGTTCCTCACCGCCGTCAAGGACCGCTACAAGCCCGCGCGCCAGTTCCGCAGCAACCAGGACCGGCCGCGCGTGCGCTTCACGCGGATGGTGCGGCCGCGCGTATGCGCGAGCGGTGCTGACGGCGCTGGCCCTTTGCAGACCGCAGCGGACGCCTCGGCGCTCGTCGACAACACGCTGCTCGAGTACGGCCAGCGCTGGATGGGCACGACACCAGGCACGGCCCGCGCATCCGCCCGCGCCGCCCGCGCTGACGTGCGCGCGCAGCCGAGTCGACCAAGAAGAGCAAGGACAAGGAGAAGGACGAAAAAGCGGCCGCCGAGGCTGCGGAGGAGCGCCGGCGCATAGAGGCGCTCGTCGGTGCGGCAGTGCCGCTCTGCCCGTTGGCGCCACTCACGCGCATCGGTGAACGCAGAGCAAATGAGCCGCGTGGACGGCTCGGGCAACTCGGTGTCGCAGTCGATGCTGGGCTCGATGCTCGGCCTCGAGTCCGAGTCGATCAAGCAGTACGCGAGCGAGTACGCCGAGATCCAGGCCGCGCTGGCCGAGAACCAGCAGGTGTGCGCACGCTCGCGCTGCGGCGGGCGTGCTGAGACGCTGCGCGCAGAAAATGGGCGGCGCCCAGGCGCACCGCCGCGAGATGGCGTCGCTCGAGAAGCAGATTGCGCTGCAGGAGAAGTGCGTCGGCCGCAGGCCGGCAATCGCTCGTGAGAGAGGCTGACTGCTGGCCTGCCAGGCGCTTCAACGAGGTCAAGGAGGCGCACGACAAGCTACTGGCCGAGCTGAACGAGTACCAAGCCGCCGTGACCAAGACGCTCAAGTACAACAACCGCATCGTCAAGGAGACGGCCAAGCTGGACGAGCTGGAGACGGAGGAGGTGCGCGTCGCTGCACGCACACGGGGGCGCGGCGGAGGCTGACACGCGCGGCAGAACGCGCCGATCCTGCGGCAGCTGCGCGCGCTGCTGTCGACGATGGACGCGCTCGAGCAGCACGAGAAGGACTTCAAGGTGACCTGCCGCAAGCAGCTCGAGGACCTCAAAGGCAAGATCCAGCGCATGGAGAAAGAAGGGTGCGTCGAGCGTGCATTACGTACTGCCTCACCGACTGACCCGTGTGTGCCGCGCGCAGGAACGACGAGGACGAGGACATGGAGCGCATCCGACAGATCGACGCGCAGTTCGACGAGGACAACGCGAAGCTGCAACGCATCCGCAAGCTGCTGTCGAAGAAGAAGCGGGTGCGCACAGCTGACCGCTTGTACGCCGCGTACCGACCCGGGCGTGCGCGCAGGAAATCGCGGCGGTCGAGCGGCTCGTGGACGAGATCCCATCGCGCGCCGAGCTGTCGCAGTACCAGAAGCGCTTCCTCGAGCTGTACATGCAGGTGCGCCGCTTGCACACGACTGCGCACGCGTGCTCACCCGCCGTGTGGCCAGGTCGCGTCCAAGCTCAACGAGACGCGGCAGTACTACAACCTGTACAACACGCTCGACTCGACCAAGCTGTACCTGACGCGCGAGGTCACGCTGCTCAACTCGATCTTCGACAACTTTGACAAGGTGCGGCCCGCCCCGCGCGCCGCCGCTGCCCGCTGACACGCGTGCGCCGCGCCGGCAGGCCAAGGCGAACAAGGCCAACCAGGAAAAGTTCCTGGAGACGCTCGACAACATGCAGAAGGGCGTGCGCGACCTGCTCAACAAGGTCGACGCGAAGCGCACCGAGGAGAAGGCCCTGCGCGACACCAGCAACGAGAAGTACCTGCAGCTGGTCGACAAGCAGCGCCAGTACTACAAGACCGTGCTCGACTTCCAGGAGGTGCGTGCGTATGCCGAGCACGCGCGTGCACCTGCGGCAGCTCAGACGCCGCGGTGACCGCAGGAGTGCCGCCGCAGCGAGCAGCTCGCCGTGGTGCTGCGCGAGGTCACCGTCTCGCAGGCGCCGCCCGACACGCCCATCACGCCGATGCCGGAGTGATGCATACAGCGCTGTTGTGCACCAGATTCTAGCGTGATGCGCACACACGCGCGTGCTTTGCTGACCGCTGGCCGCTCACGCAGCCCGCGTCTCTCTGCGCCTTCCCCCCCCCCCCCACACACACACACGCACGCACGCACGCACGATGAGCGCGAGTGGCGACGAGCTCGATCGCGCGACGGTGGCCGAGTCGGCCGCGTTGCTCGCGCAGGTGCCGCCTGCGCGCGCTCGCAGCGTCGGCCGTGTGCTGACCGGGTGGAGCGGGCGCAGCTGCGCGCGGCCGTGCCCGAGCTCGGCAGCGACGCGGCGTGGGACGACGTCGAGCTGTTCCGCTTCCTGATCGCGCGGCGCAAGCACGTCGACAAGGCCGCCAAGATGCTGCGCGACACGCTGCAGTGGCGCAAGGAGCGCAAGCTGGACGAGCTCAAGGCGCGTGCGCGCGCCGGACGCATCCGATGCGGCATTCATGACGCGCGCACGCACCAGGTGTTCCCTGACGAAGGCCAGCCGCCGCTGATCGCGATCCGCGGCTATTCGTGGCTGGGCGACCGCGACCCGGAAGTCGGCGCCGGTGCGCGATATCGGTGCGGCGCGCACGGAGACGCGGCTGAGCACGTGGCGCCAGGGCCGTACGCGGCGTGCCTCAAGGCCACTGGCGGCTTCTGCTGGCACAAGACGGACAAGAACGGCAACCCGCTGTACATTGAGCGCACGGGCATGCACGACGCGTCGGCCTTCCCCAAGACCGTGCCGATGGATACGGCGATCGACTGGCACATCAGGGTGCCACCTCTTCCGCGCTCGCTCGCACCGCCGCAGTCTGCTCACGCTCCGTACACCCCTCGTGCAGCTGAACGAGTTTGCCTTTGACCGCCTGCTGCGCTCGATCAGCAAGAACACGGACGAGCGCGTGACCAAGGTCACGGCCATCCTCGACCTGCGCGGCCTCGGTTGGCACATGTTCAAGCTGGACGCGCTCAAGTATCTGCAGAACTTTGGCAAGATCGATCAGGATCACTACCCGGAGCGCCTGCACAAGGTGTGTGCAGGCCGTGAAGGCGCGCGACGTCACTTACGCGCGTCCCGCTGCGCAGGTGTTTGTCGTCAACGCGCCGCCCGTCTTCACCAAGTTCTGGGCCGTGCTGAAGATCGGCCTCGACAAGCGCGTGCTCGAGAAGGTCTACATCCTCGGCACCGACTACCAGAAGGCACGCGCCGCGGCGCGATGGGGGGCCCTGGCGCTGACGGCCGGCGCTCGCGCACGTGCAGGAGGTGCTCAGGCACGTCGACGAGGCCAACTTGCCGGACTTCCTCGGCGGCAAGTGCACGTGCTCGCACATGAGCACGGGCTGCGTGCCGTGCTACCAGCCCGGTGCGTCAGGCGCGCGGGCCGCGATGCCGTGTGCCTGACCCGCCCCACGGGCCGCAACAGAGCGCCTCGCCGACCTCGACTCGGTGCAAAAGTACATCTACCCGCGCGACGCCTTCGCGGAGGAGATCGAGGTCGAGGAGGCCGGCGCGACGCTCAAGTACCGCTTCACGACTAAGGACTACAACATCGCGTTCGGCATCGTCTTCCGCCCGGCCAGCAAGGACAGCGGCGGCGACGCGGGCGTGGAGGAGGTCCTCGAGGCCGTGTCGGTGCGTGAGTCGCATGTGAAGCCCGTGGTCGGGACGATCCCGAACGCCAAGGTGGGAACGCGCGCGTGCGCCGTGTGGTGCGCTGGTCTGACGTGCGCGCGGCGGCGGAGCAGGTCGGTACGTACGTTTTCAAGTGGGACAACACGTCGTCGCTGCTCCGCGGCAAGTACCTCAACTACATGATCGACCTCGACCTGTCGATCGTGCCCGACGCGTCGGCCGGGCTGCGCGAGGACATCAAGCAGGCCGAGGCGCGCGAGGCGCTCGAGGACGCGCCGATCAAAGAGTGATCTTGTTTTGTACACGACCCCGCCAAAAAAAAAAGCTGATTACGGCTCGCCCGCCCCCTCCGCGTCGCCCTGCGCCGCGACGGCCGCCCGCCGCCGCTGGAAAAAGTCCATCACGAGCTGCGCGGCCGACGCGGGCGCCGCCTGCGCACTCACGCCGTTGCCCGGCGCGGCCGCAGCCCGCTGCGCGCGCCGCACCGCGTCCTTGCGTTGCCCGAGCCGCTCGGCCACCTCTTTGGCTGCGCGCCAGCGTGAGCAGAGCGAGCGGCTTGTCGCCCTTTGCCGCGCGCACCGAGCGAGCGCGTCTGGCCGAGCGCGTGCACGACCGGCCCACCGCTCGAGACCATCGAGGCGCTGAGCGCGCGCGTGTCGACCGTCTCGAGCTGCGACACGAGCGACTGCACGCAGAGCATGAGCGGCTACGGCGCATTCCCGGGGCCAGCGGGCGTGCCTGGTAATGCGCGAGCTTCTCGCGCAGCGCGCAGACCGACCGTGTAAGCGGGAAGACGCGCGCGCGCAGCTCGGCGTATCTGTGCACGGCGAGCGTGAGCGCACGGGAAGAGAGCGCACGAGCGCGGGGCGCACTGCCGCCGCTTGTCGTCGGTGCCGGGCAGGTGCGCGGGCCAGTCCTCCGGGAAGCCGTCGAGATCGCTGTACACGCACGTGCGTGCATGAGCGGCACCGGCACCGTGGCGCACAGAGGACGCACGCGAGGTCTGCGCCGGTTGCGGCGGTCTGCGGCGCGTCGTCCTCGGGCGCGTGCAGCTCGCTCTGGCGCAGCTCGAGCAGCTGCTCGATCACCTTGCGCCGCGCCTGCTGGCTGAACGTCAGCTGGATCTCCTTGCGCAGGGTCGCGTTGACTGCGCGGCGGGCGTGTGAGCAGCCAGAGAATGCACGTGAGGCGCGCTCGGCTCACTCTTGCGCGCGGCCGTGGTGATGGCGGCCACCTTGGGCGCGCCCGCGTCCTCGACAAACTCGGGCGGGACGTCAAACGGGCGCGAGATGAGCCGCACCTGCCGCTCGATGAATGCGCGCAGCGCGGCGTGGTCGCGCCGCCGCACGCCGGCCGCGGTCGGATCGTCGGTGTCGGCATCGGCCGCGCCGTCGTTGCCGTTCGCCTCGTTGTCGTTGCCGTCGGCCGCATCGCCATCGGCACCGTCATCCGCATTGCCGTCGTCGTCGTCGTCGTCGTCGTCGTCGTCGTCGTCCGCCGGCGTGATCGGCCGCCGTCCGCGCTTCTTGGCCGCTGCAACGGTCGTGGTCTTCGTCTTGGTCGTCTTCTTGGCTGCTGCTGGCCGTCTCCCGCCCTTCTTCGTCGCACCCAGCTCGTCCGCATCGCCGTCGCCCGCCACCGCCTTCCCCTTGCCCTTGCCTTGGGGGCGCGCCCGCCGCTTGGCCGGCGCCGTCGCCGCGCGCGCCGCCGCAGATGGGCGCCACTCGTCACGTGACGCGTCACTGCTGCTGTCCTCGGCCATGGCTGCCGTTGCGGGGCGGCGGCTAGGCGGCGACAAATGCCGGCGAGGTGGGCGGCCGTTGCGCTCTTCGCGCTGCTGCTCGCGGCCCTCGCGCCGCCGCTCGTCCCGCGGCTCGTGCGGCCGCTGCGCGGCTTCGCGGCGTGGCGGGCGGCACGGCGCGAGCCGATCGAGGTGCACGTGTTTGCCTGGAAGCGCACGCGCGCGCTCGAGCGCCTCTGGACGTCGATGTTGCGCGCCGAGCCGCCGCCGCAGGGCGAGCGCGTGGACATCGTCGTGCACGTGGACGGCGGCGGCGCGGCGGCCGTGGCGGCGCTCGCGCATCGGCTGCCATGGCCCCTCGGCGGCAAGACGGTCGAGGTGCAGCCGGTCAACCTGGGCCTCGAGCGCGCGATCATGACGGGCCTGGCCGCGCTGCGCCCGGGCGCGCTCGCGCTCGTGCTCGAGGACGATCTGGAGGCGAGCCCGCTGTTATTCCGCTACGCCACGCGCTGTCGTGACCACTGGGCGCGCCACGGGCACGCGGACGAGCAGCTGATGGGCTACGCGATGCACACGCCGCGCGTTAACGAGCTGCGCGCGCGGGCGACGAGCACGGGCATCGAGCCGCTGCCGTGGCGCCCGAGCGACGTGCTGCCGGCCTCGCAGCCGGCCGTGCGTGTGTTTGCGCTGCAGGTGCCGTGCAGCTGGGGCGTGCTGGTGCCCGAGGCGCGCTGGACGCGGTTCGCGGCGTACTACGCGGCGCGGCAGGGCGTGGCGCTGCCCGAGCTGTTTGCGAGCACGTCGCACGGCTGGGGGCGCTCGTGGAAGAAGTACCTGGTCGAGTGGATGGTCTTCCGCGGCCTTGTGCAGCTCTACCCGTCGCTGCCGGACGAGGCGAGCCTGGTGACGAACCACTACGAGGTCGGCGTGCACAGCTTCGCGGCCTGGCACGAGCCCGTCGTGCCCGACGCGCTGCGCACCGACGCCGACCCCCGCTACCGCGTGCCGCTGCTCAACCGCGACGACGCCACGCTGCTGCCCGACGCGGCCGATCTCACGCGCGGCGACATGCCCGTCGTCGACTGGTCGCACGCGCTCGCGTCGCGGCGGGCGCTGGCCGAGCGCGCGGCCGAGCTGTCGGCGCGTCTGCTCGAGCGCGTGCCGTCGCTGGCCGACGTGCTCGCGTGAACTCTTCCGTTGTGTCCGTCAGACGCACCCGATGAGGAGTTCACTTTCAGTCATGTTCCGGCTCGCGCTCATCCAGCTCGCGGTCACGGCCGACAAGCAGGCCAACGTGGCGCGCGCCGCGGAGCTGATCGCGCAGGCCGCCGCGGCCGGCGCCAAGGTCGTCGCGCTGCCGGTGCGCGCGTCGGACGCCGGCGTGCGCGCTCTCGCCGCTCACGCGCGAATTCCGGGCGCAGGAGTGCTTCAACTCGCCGTACGGCACCAAGCACTTCCCGGCCTACGCCGAGCCCATCCCGGGCGAGACGACGGCCGCGCTCGCCGAGGCCGCGCGCAAGTCGCTCGTGTACCTGATCGGCGGTGCGGGCGTGGCGGTGCGAGCGCGCAGCGGTGCGGCTGAGCGATGCGCGCAGGCTCGATCCCCGAGAAGGGCGAGGCCGGCAGCAACAAGTTCTACAACACGGGTGGCGCGCGGCGGCTCTGCGGGCAGCACGGTGCTGACGCCCCGCCGCAGCGACCGTGTACGACCCGCAGGGGCGCATGATCGCCAAGCACCGCAAGGTGCACCTGTTCGACATCGACGTGCCCGGCGGCATCCGCTTCCAGGAGTCGGAGGTGCTCTCGCCGGGCAGCAGCTTCACGCACTTTGACACGGGTGCTGCTTGCTGCTGTGCACGTGCGCGGCCGCGTGTCTGAAGCGTACGCGCGCGCGCGCGTGCGCAGAGTACGGGCGCTTTGGCCTCGCGATCTGCTACGACATCCGCTTCCCGGAGCTGGCGATCCTGGCGCAGCAGGACGGCGTGCGGCTGATGCTCTACCCGGGCGCGTTCAACATGACGACGGGGCCGCTGCACTGGGAGCTGCTGCAGCGCGCGCGGTGCGGCGCTGTCCGCCGTTGCGCGCGTGGTCGTGCTGACTGAAGGCGACAGCGCGCTCGACAACCAGTTCTTCGTTGCCACGTGCTCGCCGGCGCGCGACGAGAAGGGCGACTATGTCGCCTGGGGCCACAGCACGGTGGTCGACCCGTGGTGCGGCCGCCCGCGCTCGCACGCGCGCTCGACGAGGGCTGACAAGTCCGCACAGGGGCAAGGTCATCGCGACGACCGAGCACGCCGAGGCCATCGTCTACGCCGACATCGGTGCCGTTGCGAGCGCAGACGTGTCCCGCCCGCGCTCACACCGTACTCGTGCAGACCTCGCCAAGGTCGACGAGCTGCGCCAGGCCATCCCCGTCCTCAAGCAGAAGCGCGCCGATCTGTACAGCGTCGAGCGGCGCGCGTAGTGGTTGATGACCAGCTAGCCGTACATAGTGCGCGCAATGGACCACATGGCGCTCTTGGAGGGCGACAGCGTGCCGCACGACGCCCTCGCGGCGGCCCGGAGCGATCCGGAGACGTACCGCAAGGTCGGTGCGCTGCTCAACAGCACGATGACGCCGCTGCACGAGCGCTTCCGCGCGCTCTTCACCCTGCGCAACCTCAACGGCCCGCTCGCCGTCACGGTGAGCGAACGGCTCGTGTGCGTGCGCACGCGCGCGGTGCCTGACGCGGCCGCCCGGTATCGCAGGAGATTGCGCGTTGCTTCAGCGACCCGTCGGCACTGCTGCGCCACGAGCTCGCATACGTGCTCGGGCAGATGCAGGACGTGACGGCGGTGGGCGTGCTCTCGCGCGTGCTTGAGACGGCAAGCGAGGACCCGATGGTGCGCCACGAGGCGGCCGAGGCCCTCGGCGCGCTCGCGCAGGAGGAGTCGCTCGAGTTGCTGGAGAAGTACCGCGCGGACCCGATGAAGGGTGCGCAACCGCACGTGCATGGGAGTGCGCACGCGCTGACGGCTCGTGTCACGCACCCGGTGCAGAGGTCGCCGAGACGTGCGAGATCGCCGTGGACCGCGTGCGCTACGAGCTGCGCCGGCGGCGCGGCGAGATCAATGCGCAGGGCAGCGACGGCCCCGGTCCGTACCTCTCGGTCGACCCTGCGCCGCCGAGCGCGGCCGCGCCGACGCTCGAGCTGCGCGCGCAGCTGCTGGACGCGGGCCTGCCGCTGTTTGAGCGGTACCGGGCGATGTTTGCGCTGGTGCGCGCGCGCCTCGTGCTGCTCACTTGGCTGATGCGCGACGGACAGCGCAACCGCGGCGACGAGGCGTCCGTGCTCGCGCTGGCCGACGGCCTCGAGGACGCGTCGGCGCTGTTCCGCCACGAGATCGCATACGTGCTCGGGCAGATCGCGCACAAGGTGCGGCTGCGTGCTGCATGCTGTGGCAAGGGACGCTCAACCAACGCACTGGCGGGTGGCGGGCAGGCCGCTGTGCCCGCGCTCACGCGCAACCTGCGCAGCGCCGAGGAGCACCCGATGGTCCGCCACGAGTGCGCCGAGGGTGCGTGGTGCAGCGCGCGTCGACCCCTTGTTCACTCGCCGGCGGACGCGCAGCGCTCGGGTCGATCGCGACGCCGGAGGTGTACCCGATCCTGGAAGAGTTCCGCCGCGACGCCGTGGCCGTGGTCAAGGAGAGCTGCGAGGTGCGACGCGCGCGCCTGCGCCTGCGCCTTGTGCTGCCTTGCGCGCACGCTGACCGACGTGCGGGCCGCGCGCACAGGTCGCGCTCGACATGTACGCGTACGAGAACTCGGGCAAGCTCGAGTATGCCGACGGCCTGCAGCGCATCAGCGAGGCGCCTGTGGCGTAGCCGCGCGGCGTGTGCAGTTCCTTGTGTGTGTGTGTGTGTGTGTGTGTGTGTGTGTGTGTGTGTGTGTGTGTGTGTGTGTGTGTGTGTGTGTGTGCAGCGTGTCTCTGTTGCAAAGTGCTGGGCGTTCGCTGCACAGGGCACAATCGCGCGGGGCGCGTCAGTGGTGGCCGCCGGCGCCGCTCGCCGCGGGCTTGGCCGGCTCGTAGTTCATGGCCCAGTACACGCCGAACGCGACGATGGCGATCCCGAGGCCCGGGAACATGCGCTGCGCGTGGGGTTCAGCGCTGGCTTGCGCGATGTGCGCGTGCGCGCCTTGACATTCTCGGCCTTGCGCATCGGCCCCGACATGCGCCACTCGTACAGCTTGGCCCACGGATCGGGCCGCGCGCGGTTGGGCGTGCGCCAGTCGCGGTCGCGCTCCATCTCTGCGCGCGGAGGGCGGGGCCGGGGGGCATGAGCACCAGGCGAGGCGCGAGGGACGAGCAGCGTGCGGAGGCCATTTATATTAGCGCAAAACAGCCACACAGTCGCAAGCATGGGGCGCGCGTCACGGAACCTCTGCGCGATCAGAGGCGCGCCGCGGGCGCCCCGTTGAGCTCGGCGCAGCCGCCCGAGAGCACGACGACGTTGCGCTCCTTGACCTTGGACTGCGCAGCGTGCGTGAGGATGCGCGCGCGCTGTGCAACGCGGCCGCTGCGCGCGCACCTGGAAGATGACCTGGCCGCGCTCGAGCCACATCTCGGTCACGATCGTCTCGCCGGGGAACACTGGCGAGGCGAAGCGCAGCTGCCGCGCGTGCGTGCGCGTGAGGCACGCGGGAGGGCCCACGGTTAAAAAGCCGCACCTTGAGCGACTTGAGGCGGCTCGGGTCGTTGCCCGCAAAGTGCTTGAGGATCGCGCGGCCGGCGATGCCGAACGTGCACAGGCCGTGCAAGATGGGCTTGGGGAAGCCGACCTGCAGGCCGGCGCATCGGCAGCGGTCCCCGCCACGCGCCGCAGCAGCCGCACCTTGGTTGCAACCTTGGGGTCCGCGTGCAGCGGGTTGTAGTCGCCCGAGAGGCGGTAGAGCATCGCCTGCTGCGGGCTCGTCTTGCACTCATCAACCTGCCGGTGCGGCGCTTCAGCAACCCTCCAGGCGCGACGGCCCCGTCGCGTGCGCGCACCTTGTCGGCCGCGCGCGCCGGCGGGTCGTACGACGGCTGCTTGGGCTGCTTCTCGCCGCCAAAGCCGCCGAGGCCGCGCACAAACGTTCCGCCGCGCTGCGCAACGCGCCGTGAGCAGCGCAGCGCACGCACATGACCGCGCACCAGCTTGGCGATCGCGTTGCCGTGCGCGTCGACCAGCGTCTGCTCGTTCTCGAGCAGCGCGCCCTTGCCTGCGCCCCGCTTGCGCCGTGAAAAACAGCTGAGCAGCAGCAATCGCACAGCGCGCGCACCCTTGTCCCACACGCCCACGAGCTTGCCGTTGAGCGTGAACTGACCCTCGAGCGGGAGCGGGCGCAGCAGCTCGATCGACTGCGGTGCGCGCTCAGCGGCCGGCGGCGCAGCACCCTTGGCGGCAAGATGCGGCGCGCCTGCTCGCCGTGCAGGATCATGTTGGGGTCGTACTTGGGGATGCCCGGCACGCCGCCGCCGATGCCGCCCTGCTCGCCGCCGCCCTCCTTAGGCTTCTTGGACACGCCGAACGGGACGACGTCAGACGAGGCGCCCTTGAGGCCGAGCACGACCGGGTAGAACGGCAGGGCCGCGAACTCCGGGTCAAGCTCATAGGTGAACTTGAGCTCGTCCGCACCCACGCCGAGCGCGTACAGCAGCAGGTCGCGGCGGTTGTAGGCCACCTGTGCGTGCACACGTGCGCGTCACATCGCGTGCACACACGATGCGCGTGCGAGGCGCACCGGCTGCGGCGCAAACGTGTGGCCGACGGCGCGCTTCTGGTCGACAGCAGCCATCGATCTGTTCAAATCCTTCCGTTTGCGGCACACACAGCAACTGGAGACACGGCATGCAGGACAACAGGAGGGACGCGTGCGCGGCAGGGTGTGCGCCGCCGGCAGTCAGGAGGGAACAGGGAGCAAACGCGAGGCCGGAGAGGAAAACAGACAGGAGGGAATGGTCGAGCGGGGAGGGGGATGTTGGTGCTGCGGGGATGGGGGCAAGCGCGGCAGCAGCGCGCAATAGCTGTAGGGGG
>CALSCO010000505.1:0-16676 GCA_943704415.1 Parvularia atlantis | reverse complement strand
CCCCCCCCGCGCACACTCATCTTACTTGATTCACTCCGTGCGCTCACGACGACTCCTTCGCGGGGCGCGCGACCTTGCCTAGCCGCTCGATCAGGTGCTGCACGTCCGCCGCCTGCACCATCGACGCCGCGCCGCGCTTGAGCTGCGTCAGCTGGTCGCCCGTGCGCTTGGCGGCCCTGGTGCGGCCCAGTCAGCGCCGCGAGCGGCCCTCAAGGCGGCCTGCGCGCACTTGGCGGCGGCCTCGCGGTCCACGTCTGCCTGCCCGAGCGCCTTGATGTACTGCGTGCCCGACAGGCTGCGCCAGGCGTTGCTCAGCCCGGACCGTGCGCCGTGCCAGTGAGCGCACCGCAGCGCCTGCTGCGCAAACGTCGCCACCTCGGCCGGCAGCTCGGGCACGACGACGATCCGTGCCGCCTGCAGCACAAAGTCCTCGAGCGCGTCGATCGACAGCAGCGCACCGTCAAACAGCGGCTGGAAGAACGCTTGTACCTGTGCAGCGCTCAGCACCGCATGCGCTGTGGACACCAGGCGCACCGCTGCAAGCGCGCCCTGGCCGCTGTGCGCCTGCAGCTGGCGCGCAAACGTCGCCTGTCCGAGCTCCTGCAGGGGAAACGTCAGTTGCTCAGCTGCAGAGTTCCGTTCGCGTACCTTGACGACGCGCGCCGCCTCGCCAAAGTATTCGTCAAAGCGCTCCAGCCTGCGGGTGCACCGTCAGCACGACTGCACGCGCCTCAGCAGCATGCACACGTTCCGCACGAGCGCCGAAAAGTACAGCTGGTTGAGCGCCGTGCTGAAGTGCAGCTTGCCGCGCAGCAGATCCACCAGCTGCTCGAGGTCGCTGTCGGTCGGCTCGCTGATCTCGTCATCGAGCGCGTTGACGGCCCTGCTTTGGCATCAGTGCCGCCACGCGTCGGCGTTCGGCGCACGCACACGAGCGTCTGTAGCATCGGCAGGACCATGTCCGCGTCGGCCAGCTCGATCTTGAGCCGCTCGGTCACCTCGGTGACGCTGTGCACCGGATCGTCCGACGGTCTGGCCTCCCGTTGCGTCAATCCCCGTTGCGCCGCACCCGCGACGCACTTGGCCGCTTTGGACGTGCTGGTGGTCGCAGGCACGCTCAGTGTGGGGCGTGACGCAGGCGCAGGTTGGCCGGACGTGAGCGACAGACGCCGGCGCGCACTCCAGATGGACCGGTTGGGGTTGCGTGTGCAGAGTGTGCTGAGTGACTTGAGCGAGACGAGCGACCCCGCCGGCAGCTTTGGCGCAACGGGCTCCTGCCGTCGTGCGCTCGCGGTCAGCTACCGCATTTTTGCGGCAAAGACACGCACACCTGGTCGTCGGGCAGGTCAAAGACGGTCGGGAAGAGCAGCGAGTGCACCAGCGGCACGGCCGTGGCGTAGACGCGCTGGCGGCTGAGCTCGCTTACGACGTCGACACCAAACTGCAGCGCCCGCGTGCAGTCCTCGGCCTTGACGCATTCAAACACGTCCTGCACGCGCCGGCATCAGCATCAGCACGCACGGCCGCTGCACCAACCTGCAGCAGCCGCACATCGTGCGCGCTAGCGTTCGCCTGCAGGTCGCGCACGATGCCGGGCAGCTCGCGCAGCAGTTCCTGTGCCGCGCCACAACCATCAAAGATACGCATGCGAGGCAATGTGTGCGCACGTGCTGCCGTCCGCTCGCCATGGCCTCCTGCAGCGTGTTCCCCCGCTGACGCAGCTGCAGCTCGCGCAGAGAAGCCTCGTCCTGCACGACGTCAGCGGGCGCACGCACGACCGTTGCGCAGTTGCGCACCGCGACGCTCACGGCCGCGCGCACGTCGCCGGGCAGGTAGTACGCCAGCTCAAACACGTTGTACTCGAACCGGCGCCGCGCCTGATTTTCGGCGTTCTCGGACGACACGGCTGCGCGCGTCTCGGCCAAGAACGTCGGCGTAGGCGGCTGTGACCCGATCAGCCAACGCCACCACACCTAGGCAGCAGTGCACCTGCTCAGCCGCGTTCGCTGCCGCGGCGGCCTGGTTGGGCGGCAGCGGCACGCACAGGCGCAGCAGCTCGCGCATGACCTCCGGGCTGCAGCGCGCATCGGCAAACGTCACTGCCGCACGCGCGCGCACCTCGCACGGTCGCGCGCAAGGCTCGCGGCGCGCTTGCTCGCGTCGGCCAGGTCGCGCACGTACACTGCACGCTCAACGAGGTGCTCGGCCTTGGCCGTCTCGGGGTCGTACCTGCGCACGCGTCAGCGGTGGCCGCTCATGCGGTCGATGAGCGGCGCAGCACCGGTGCGACGCCACCGACGCCTCAAACTCCTGCGTGCAGCGCATCGTCGTGAGGCTGCCGTTCATCGACAGGGCGACGGCCAGGCTCGGCGTCTGCGTACAGAACGCGACTGGCCGGCATACGTCAGCCCCGCAAGCGCATTGTCGTCCGGCGCTCACCGCTCTTCACGCCGCTGCTCAGGCCCTGCGAGCACTGCGCGATCTGGGTGTGTGACCGTCAGATTGCGGCGCGAGACAGGCGCGCGCACACACCTGGCCATGCTGCGTCGACCCGTCGGGCGCGCGCATGCCCAGGCTCCACAGGCGCATGGTCTGGTCGAGCGAGCCCGAGCAGAGCCACTCACCGTGGCTCGGCGACCACGCGAGCTGCGCACGGCAGCATCAGACGTGGCGCGCCTGCAAAAGCGCAGCCCGTACGGACCGACGTCACGCCGACAGTGTGCCCGTGCAGCTCGCGCATCGGCTTGGCCCCAAAGCGCGTGTCCCAGACGCGGACAACCGCGTCGGAGCCTGTACGCGCACATCAGCGGCGGCGGCAGGTGTGCGACCACCGCGCGCACCTGCCGTCGCCAGCCAGAACGGTGACAGGGGGCTGAGTGCGACGGCACGCAGCGGCCGGGCGTCGCTGCCTTGTGGCCGGAACGTCTGAGTGCGCCAGGCGCATCAGAGGTCTGTGCACGTAGCAGGTGCAACAGCGCACAAACCAGTCGCGTGCCCGACTGCGGCGCGCCGAGCGTGTCGACAATCGTCGCGACGCCGTTGGCCGCGCCGATGGCGATCGCGTGCGGCAGACACGGCCCAGCGTCGACGCAGGTGAAGGCCGTGCCGGCGGGGGCCTTCTCGACGGCGACGGGGTCGGCCAGGTGCGCAAGATCCCACAGCGACACGGCCTCGGTGTCCTGGGCCACGGCGCGCACGCCGTCGCGGCCGAGCAGCCGCACGCCCATCACGCGGCGGTCGATGCCGAGCGTGCCCGGGGGTGGCACGGCGGCGGCCGAGGCGCGGCGCGTATTGTGATAGAAGGTCGCGGCGGCCTGGACGCGGTTGCTGGCGTCCAGCGTCCACACCCGCACGGCGCCGTTGGCGCTCGCGCCGAGTACGGTCGCGCCGCCCACGCCCCAGGCGAGGTCGTAGACGGGGGTGGCGTCGTCGAGCACGGCGACGTCGTCCACGGCGAGCGACGCGGCCGCATCGTCCTTGTAGCTCTCGTTCTGCAGCAGGCACAGGCCGGGCTCGAGCGCGGCGCCGGCTGCGCGCCGCGCGCGCGCGCGCTCAAATGCAATGCGCGCAATCAGCGCAGATTCGCGCACCGAGGAGGAAATTGGCCGTGGGCGACGCCGCGACGCTGGAGAACACACGCGCGCGCGCCGATCCGCCACCGCCGCCCGTCCCGCCGCTGTGCGCGCGCCGCCGGCCGATCGCGTGCACGTCGCGCGGGAGGGCGGCCGTGGTGCGTTGGCGCCACTCCGCCGGCATGCTGTGTTTCGTCTGATGGCTCCTCGGGCGCGCGCGAAAGAGACCGGGGGACGCGGGAAGGCGCGCGGCGGGCGCGGCGGCGGCGGCGGCGGCGGCGGCGGCAGCGGCAGCAGCAGCGGCAGCGGCAGCGAGGCGGACGCGGAGGCGGACGAGGTGTACGACGTGGAGGCGATCCTCGACCACCGCGTGGAGGTGCGCGCGGCGGCCCCTGCCCCGCTCACGCGCGCTGACGGAGCCGGTGGCGCGCCACGCAGCGCGGCAAGACCTTCTACCTGGTCAAGTGGCTCGGGTACGGGCCCGACTGGAACACGTGGGAGCCCGCGGGCAACCTCAACTGCGACGCCAAGGTGCCGCTTGCCGCACACTTGCCGCGGCTGCCGCTCACACGAGACGTCGGCGCGCAGCTCAAGGCGTACCGGCTCAAAAACAAGCTCGACGCGCCCGCGCCCGCATCGCCGCGCCCGGCAGCCCGGCCGCGCGCCGCCGCTGACGAGACGCCCGCGCCCTCTCGCGGCCGCGCATCGACCAAGCAGGCCGGACATGCACCCGCGCCCGCGGCGGTGGAGCCCGCGCCCGCCAGAGGCCGCGCATCGGCCAAGCGCGCCGCGCCCGAGCCCGCGCCTGCAGAGGCACCCGCACCCGCACCCGCACCTACACCCGCACCGGCACCGGCAGCGCAGCCCGATGCGCCGCAGGCCAAGGCGGCCGCGCGCAAGAAGCTTAAGGCGGAGCCGGCGGCGGTGCGTGGCGCGCGGTCTTGAGCCAGACGCGCCTCACGTGCGCGCGCATGCAGGCGGACAACGTGCCGACCGGCACCGCGTCGGTGCGTCCGTGGCCCGCACTTGGCGCAGGCGCACGGCTCATGCTCGCGCCCTCAGGCCGCCGCGCCCGAGGTCAGCGCCGCGGCCGAGCAGCCGGCCAGTGCGGTGCCGGCGACGATCAAGAAGGTCGAGAATGTGTTTGAGGACCCGGACTCGAAGCTGCTGATGGCGCACGTGATCATGTACGTGCGCGGTCAAGGCCTGCGCTCCGCGCCTGATGGCGGGCCGCCAGGTCGGACGGGAGTACCGACAACGTGACGACGGCGGTGCTGCGGTTGACGGCGCCGCTGCTGCTGATCCACTTCTACGAGTCGAAGCTGCGGTTCTCGTACACCGAGCGGAACCACGCGCACTACCACGTGGGCGAGCTGCACGCGGTCGACGTCACGTCCGAGGTGCTCTGGGCCGCGGACCGAGACGTGCGGGCGGCTCACGGCGCCGCGCAGTGGGAGACACGGGTGCTGCGCGTCGAGACGATGGACCTCGGCGAGCACGGGGACCTCAGGATCCAGGTGCACTGGTGCGTGCGCGGGCTGCGCGCTCAGGTCGCCGCTGCTGCTGACGCGCCCGGTCGTGTCGCGGCGGGCAGGGTCGACGGCGACAAGAACGTGTCGTGGCACGCGGCCGAGGAGATCCACAAGAAGGCGCCGCTGCAGCTGCTCGACTTTTTGGGTCCGCTCGCTCGACACGCCTGCATGCCGCGCTGACCATGAACTCGGCACAGAACGATCCATCCGCTGGGAGGAGCAAGAGGCAAACGGGATGTGAGCGGGCGCCCGCAAAACGCGCACAACGCGGCGCCCCTTGTGCGCACGTGTCTGTGTTGGCTCGACGAAACTGCACTTTGCTCTCTCTCTCTCTCTCTCTCTCTCTCTTTTTCTCTCGTCTTTACAGGTCTACAGGTCTTTACAGTGCGTCGCTGTCAACGACAAACTCGCCCAGGATGTCCTCGGCCAGCGCGTCCACGTCTACGGAAGGCGCGGCAGCCAGGGGCAGGTCGTACAGATGCCCCGGCAGCGATCGCGCAAACGGCATCAGCTGCTGCGGCGACGCCAGCCAGCTGACGGACGCCTGTCGTGCGCGCGTCCTTAGCAATGATCTGCTGCACGCGACGCGGCACACCAGCAGCGGCCCGGCTGTCCCGCTGAGTGCGACGTCGCTCGCGGGCCGTGCAGGGGCGCCGCTCGCCAGCAGGGCCGCCTCGAGCCACGGCGCCGGCGACATCTGCACGATCGCGGGCGGCAGCGAGTCGATGTCGACCACTGCCTCGCTGACAAAGAGCCACTGGAAGCTGTGCGCCGGCAGCGCGCGGCTGAGCAAGGCATCTGCACGCGCACGGACAGGCGTTGCGCACGTCTGAAACTCGTCGCGGCCGAGCGCGAAGGCGAGGTCGATGAACTTGCACGCGGCCAGCAGCTGACCAGACGCGACGGCGGCAACACCCTGCAGCAGGCGTCAGCAACGCGTGTGCCGTGCACAGCGGCCAGCATGAGCACCCGCAGCGCGAGCGGTGGCGCGTCCACGGCAGTGCTCCCGTTGGCGAGACTGCACAGCGCGAGCGTCAGCCAGTCTCCGTGCGCCGCTGCAGCAGCACGCACAACCGCGCCGCAAACACGTCGACGTTGTCGCCCGTCATCAGCCACGACGACGGGTGCCCGGCGGCCTGGGACGCCGTCGTCGCCAGCAGGCGCGCCTGCGTGCGTGTCAGCGCATCGCCGTGCGACGTGCCAGCTCGCACACGCGCCAGCTCTGTCAGCACAACGGGCCAGAAGAAGCTCAAGTGCTGCGACGAGAAGCGCACGAGGCACGCGCGCAGGCAGCGGAACACCTGCCGTGCGCGGCCGGCGCGGCGTGTCGATCAGCAGCAAAGCGGCGGCGAGAACTGTGCGGCGCACGTCGTTGTAGAGCGCCACGGTGCCGCTGCGGAACGCGTCGGCCACGCGCTCAAACAGGCCCGGGAGGATGCGCAGGTGCTCATCCACGTCGCCGCACAGCAGCGCAAACGTGACGCGTCGCAGCAGCAGGCCACGCGCCGCCAGCTCGGCCTCGCGCGAGGCAAACAAGGCCGTCGCGCCCGAGCCGCCCGCAAGCCGCGCTGTGCACGCGTGCACTCGGTCACACGCCCATGCAGCACGCGCACAGGCGCCGCCGGCGCCGCACCGACCACCTCGCCGAGCCGCTCCTTGTCCAGGTTGACCGTGTTCTTGACGATCGTTGCCCATAGTGGCAGGGCCGCGCGCTCCATCGCGAAAAACGACGGGTCCAGGAAGCAGTCCCAGACCTCGCGGCGCCAGAACCTTTGACGCGCGCGGTGCGTCAGCCGGCAACGCTTAGACCAAGCGCACGCGGGCGCACCGAAGCCATCCGGGGTTCTTCGTCAGGGCCGCCATCGTCACCAAGAACGCCTCGCCGTGCGCGCTGCGGCACAGACTGGCGTGCCGCGCGAATCGTCAGCAAGCAAACAAGGCCGGCGCACACCGCACGCCGCGCACCTGGCCGACTTGAGGTAGACCGACGCGATGTAGTACATGAAGTTGACGACGAGGCTGGGCGACTGCGTGGCGTCGTCCAGGATCGAGCGCATGCCGCCGACGAGGAACCGGCTGAGCACGTTCATGGTCTGCGCACGGCCAAATCGTCAGTCGCACGCCGTGCGCGACACCGATACGCACCTGCACGTGCAGGCGCTCCTCTTTCTCGACCGCGGGCGTGCGCGGCGCACCTTCGGCAAAGATCGCAAAGCCGGCGCCCGAGCTCGCGTGCAGGTGCTGTGCCTTATCTTTGTCTGCGCCGTGCGTGTTCAAGAGCAGCTGATGGGTTGCCGTTGCGCGCACCGTCCGACTCCGCCTGCTGGAACTCGTCCGCGAGCCGACTGCGACGCAGCCACGACGTCTGGTCGAACGAGCGCCCACCGAGTAGGATGCAGCCGTCGCAGATGCGCTGAAAGAGGTCCTGCGCGGGCGACCGCGTCGATCAGGCCACTGAGCAAAGGACAGCGCGGCGCACCTGGAAGTCCTTGCGGCGCTTGTCGTCGTCGAGCGTGTTGCCAAACGGCGCCGTCTCGTGCAGCGCCACAAAGAGCCTGCGCAGGATGGTCAGCATGCGACGGCACTCGTGGACAAGCACGCACCGCAGCAAGCCGACAAAGCGGTGCTTGTGCGCGGCGGGCTGATTGACGCAGTCGCGCGCGTAGCCCAGAAAGACCGCCAGGAACGGCGCAACCGTCCCGCTTGCGTACGTGCCGAGGAGCACCTCCATCACGCGCACGATCGGCACGTCGGACCTGTGGCGCGTCAGGCGACGCAGTGCGCACACGGTCAAAGCACGCACAGGCGCCGCCGCGCAACGTAGGAGCGCCAGGGCCGCGGCTTGACCATGTAGAGCACGCGCAGCAGGCGCACCGACAGCTTGAACCACACGTCTGCCTGCGGCGTCAGCTGCCTGCGCCCGAGCATGGCAGTGCATCACAACGCACCCGGCTGCACGCTCGCGAGAGGCCCTTGCAAAAGCGCGAGCAGCCGCGCGCTGCTGTACGACGTCCCGCGCGGCTGGTCGATCGCGACTGCGCCGCGGTTGTCCTCGACCCACATCTGCCGCAACGGGCCGGCGTGAGCAGCCGCGCGGTACTCTGAGCAGTCCGCACCTCGACCGTCGCAGCGTACACCTCCTCGTGGCTCAGCCGGAGCAGGCGGAGGCAGTCGTTGCGCAGGCGCTCGCTCACGCTGCCGTGCGCGAGGTACAGTGCGGCCACGGCGGGCTCGCGAAGGGCGGCAGCGAGGTTGCCGAGGCTGGCGGACACGCGCACGTCATTGCACAACCCGCGCGCAACAGCGCGCACCTGCCCACCACCAGCGGCAGCTGCGCCAGCACGCTCTCGCGCACGGGGTTCTGCACGCCGCCTGTGCCCGCGCGCACACGTACGTTCAGCGCGGCATTGGCTGCGGGAAGAACGCACCGGCCGCTGCCGACGCCGCCGCGCTGCCGTCCTCGCCCGAAAAGTCGACCATGGACAGAGCGTCCTTCACCAGGTCCGTCAGAAAGCGTAGCCCGAGCATGTCGGCCGCGCCTGCGCCGCTAGTTCAGCGCTGCGGGCGGGCGTCCGCGCGCATGCACGCTACCGCTCGCGCCGCCGACCACGTCCAGGTCAACAGCCTCAGCGGCCTCGGCGCTCAGCGAGGCGATGCAGACGATCACGAGGTCCGTCAGACCGCTGCGGGCCGCCCGGCCGCTCAGACGGCAAGCGCAGGAGAGGAGCGTTGGCGCGCACCGCACGAGCGTCGCCGTGTCGACGTCGTCGCTGCGTGCCTGCGGCGGCGGGAGCTTGCGATCGAGCTTGCTGCGCGAGCGGTGGTCGTCGGCCTGCGCGTGAAGCCGGCGCGCCGCGTCGTTGATCTGTTCGCAGAAGGCCGTGATCAGCGGCTGAGCCTGTGACGCGCGCGCACGCGTGAGACTAGGCAGGGCCACGGGCGCCCACACACCAGCACTTTCAGGAACGGCCGCAGCCACGGCAGGACGAGCAGCAGAAACTCGACCCAGCGTGGGCGCACGGCGACGTTGGACGCGGTCGTGATGGCCCGCAGCAGGCAGTCCAGCAGCCGCGGGTCGCTCCCTAGGCGCACAGCGGCCGTGAGTGTGCGCTGTTTGTGCCGACGGTTCGCGCTGCGCACCGATTGGGCTTGCTAGGTTGACGTCCTTCGCGTCAAACGACAGGACGCCCGTGCCGGCTGCAGCCGCTGCGGGCGCCGCAGTGGTGGCGCCTGCCGTCTTGAGTGCGCTGTCCTGGTCGACCTGCTCGGCCTTCATCGAGGTCTGATGGCGCCGCACGACGACGAGGCGCAGCAGGCGCAGCAGGGCCACCTGCAGAGCCAAGTTGCGCCCAACGATGCACTGCTGCAGCTGCAAGGCGCACGCGTGCGCGCACGCTCGTCAGCCGCGGCCTGGTCCGTTCGAGGGGCGCCCACCTTGCGCAGGCTCAGCATCTGCAGCTCGACCATCTCGTCGGCGTTGCGCGGGAAGATGCGCGAGTGCGCGAGGAACTGCTCCAGCAGGTGCGCCTACACGTGGTGTCGTTCAGCAACGCGGCGTGGGCGGCTTGTGCGACGCGCTCACGGCGCTCAGCTGCAGCATCGCGTTCAGCTCTGCCGACACGCTCGCGTCCGCGCCCTCGCTCGCCACCTCGGACTGCACAAAGCTGCGCGGCGCACGCTCATCAACACGACACAGCCCGGCACGTGCGGGGGGCCGCGCACCGCAGCAGGACTGGCGCGAGCAGGCGCAGGTATGTCATGCCCGCAGACGAAAACACCTCGGTGCGCAGCAGCGTCTCATCTACGCACACGCACACACGTCAGGCACGCAAGCACACGCACGCACGGCGCGACACGGGGAAGGCGCACGCGTCCGGACGTGTCGCTCCTTCTGGCGAAAGCGCTCGACGACGTCGGGCGTGACGATGGCCTCGGCGAGGCTGGCGATCATGTCTGCGGCCGCGTGCGTGTGAGCTTCGCTTGGCGTAACCAGCGGTCGCACGCACGCTCGGGGCCCTTCATGTTGCGCAGCACGTCCGACAGCACGCGCACGACGTACAGGCACCGGCGCTGGTCGAACGCCTGTGCGTGCCCACTCAGCCGACCGCTCTGCACGGGCAGGTCGCCCGGTCACGCGCCTGCCGATACTCGATGGCGTCGCTGTCGGCGCGCACGGTGCGGATGATCGTGTCGCCAAGCAGCACGCGCAGCATCGGGTCCATGACGCTGCTCGTGTTCGCCCGTGAGCACGTGCGCGCACACAGGCCGCACGTGCGCAACGGCAGCTCACCGGTGTATCCCTGGCAGCGCGCGGTGGAGCCAGCCGTCGGCTGCCGTGCGCACGAGCGGGTTCTCCGAGCCGAGCGCCTCCAGCACAAGGAAGGCACAGCGCGCGAGCGGCGACGCTGGCGCACAGGGCCGTCAGCTCCGCGCGCGCATCCCTTGTGCCGGGCGCGCGCACCGCAGAGGCTCCAGAGCACGCCAAAGCGCTCGATGGCCGCGGGCAGTGCGTCACCGTCGCCTGCGAGAGTCAGCAGCCAGAAGAGCTCGTCCTCGACCGCGTTAGCCACGGGCGCAAGTCTGCGCGCGCATGCACCGTCAGCCGTCGCCGTGGCGCACGCGCGTGTGCGCACCGGTCGAGCGCGCTGCAGACGCGTGACGCGCTGGCCGGGTCATCCACGTCGAGGAAGCCCCAGAGCCGGCGTGTCTGAAGTGCAGCGTGTCACACAGCGCAGGGCAAGCGCGTCTCTCGGCACACACGCACCACGTGCGCCACCTGCTCGGCCGTCAGTCCCAGCCCCCCGTCTGCCGCGCTGTCCAGGTACGCGTCCAGGCCTGCGTGCGAGTCAGCGGCCAGTGCGCCGCGCCTGCGCCACCAGCACACCGGACAGGAACGCGTCCGACGATGCCATCGCGACAGCGCACCGGAGCAACCGCAGCCGCAGAGCATCGCTGGGCCGTTCACTCTGCGTGCGCTACAGTCAGCCGTGCACGCGGACGCTGAGCGCGCACGCACCGTTGTAAAGGCCGCGCGGGTCCACGTCGCGAACAGCGCCTCCTGCGCGCTGCTCAGCTGCGCCGCCGTCTGTGCGCCCGCGTCGACCGCCCAGCCGAGGTGCACGTCCAGCCACGCCGCGAGCAGTGGCTGCAGGCGGTGCAGCTGCAGCGCCGTCCGACGTGCCTCGCTGCGGTGGTGCGCGCCTGCGATGCGGCACCCAATATCAACGCACGGAGCTACAGGCGCCCCGCGTCCGCGCCGCACCCGCTTCGAGCTCGCAAAAGCCGAGCAGCATGTCCAGCAGAGGCCGCAGCACGTCGCTCTGCGCGTCCACCGCGGTCGCGTCGAGGGCTGTGCGCGCGACGGCACCATCAGCGGCCCCACGATGCGCACGCACTGCGTACCTTGCAGCCGTGCGACGGCCGCGCCGGCCAGCAGCGGCAGGTATGTGCTTATCGTCTCGTGGTCGTCCGGCCGGATCACGCGCACGACAAAGCGCACACGGTCGATCGTCGTCTGCGCGCAGACCTAAGTCGCGCGCCATGCCCGAGCGACGCAGCGTCACCTGCGCTGCTCGGACGCTGTCTGCATCGGCTGCCCACGTCAGCGTGCGCTCGAGCTGCGCCGCCAGTCCCGGCCAGACGAGCTCCGGGTCAGCCATGCGCACAAACATCGCAAAGGTCTGGCGGATCTGCGACCGCGTGTGAAGACCGCGCACGCGGTGGTACGGCGGCTGCGCACCTCGTTGGTCAGCGCAGGAACGGTCGCCAGGTGCTGCTGACAACTCGCGACGACGCTGAGTAGGACGCCGTCGACGACCAGCTCGCTGACGTCGGCACGGTCCAGGAGCGACAGCAGAATGCGGAAGGGGCGGGCGAGCGCGGCTGCGTCAGCGGGGCGGGCCATGAAGGCGTCCTGCGACACGGCGTGAGGAGCGCGGCGCTGCTAGCGTCACTCAGCCCGTGCGATGTACCTGCAGCGCCACCACGACCGCGCGACGCGCGTGCTGCTCAAAGTGGGAGCGATCGTCGCCTGGGCCGAGCAGCCATGCAAACAGGCGGCGGTTGAGCGACATCTCCTGCACCGCGCGCAGCGGCCGTGTGAGCAGCTGGTTCGTGCGTACGCGGGCCGCACAGCACCTTACGCAGCAGCACGGACAGCGCGGCGCCGACGAGCGCGGCCAGGGCGTGACCGTCGAGGAGGCTGCACAGGCGTGCTAGTGCGTGAGTGGCGCGCGCGGGCAGCGCGGCACCTGCGCACCCGTGGTGCAGCGGAAAGTGCACGACGAGCAGCTCAAGCGTGTTGCGCTGCACGAGCAGGTTGCTGTCGTGCAGCGCCGCCCGCACCGCCCCGACAATGAGGCGCGTGTCCGTGCCCAGGCAGACGTGCATGGCCGCGCGCGAGTCGAAGCGCGGCAGCCGGCGCAGAAGGTAGTGCAGTGCGCCCAGGCGCCACAGCGAGCTCTGCGCGACGGTGAAGAGCACTATCCGGAGCATGCGCGGCGGGCTGGCGATGTCGCTCAGCTGGTCCAGCAGCGCCAGCACGGGCTGGAAGCTCTCGGCTGCGGGGGCGCGCATCAGGAGTCGCGCGTGCTGCAGTAGCCCGCGCGCCGTGCACCGTTCTCTTCCTCCATGCCCGGCAGCACCGCCAGCACGAGCGCCTTGAGTGCCGGCATGAGGCGCTGGCCGAGCCGCAGGAAGTGCTCGGTGAACAGCCTGAGGAGCGCCGGCTGCAGGCGCGGTGTTAGCGCGCCAGTGTAACCACTGCGGTCGTCGCCCGCAGCACGCGCCTTGACGAGCATCGACGCGTGCTGGAACAGCGGCAGCAGGCCGACGCTGTACAGACCCAGATCCTCGGCGAGCCGCGCGTCCTGCGGCAGCGCCGTCAGCGAGCGGACCCCGCGCTGCTCACATTCGGCGCGGCGCACCCCGATGCGCTCAAACACGTGCGCGTAGACTTCGAGCGTCTTGAGGTGCACGCCCGCGGGCAGGGCCGGGTTGCAGCACTTTTGCAACGGTGGTTCAGCGCGCCTGGCTGCGCAGGTGCACGGCGCACCTGCGCCAGCCGCCGAGCGACGAGGACTTGGCACGGCACAAGCGGAAACTGCGGGTACGCCTGCATGGTCTGCGTGGCGCGAGTGCGCGGTCAGGGCGACGCCGCGGGCCGCGCTGCCCGGCGCCACGCGCCTTGAGCAGCCGGCTGAGGAAGGCGATGATGTCGGCCCACTCGCTTACGGCGTCGAACGACTGCAGCACGCGCTCAACCGCCGCGATGTATTTGCGGAAGCGCGGGTCGCGCCAGTACGCCGCTGCGGCGCGCGCGCCGTGCGGTGTGCCGTCTGAGACGCGCGGGGCGACGTGGCAGTGCTCGCGCACCGTCGGCCATGGTGTCATTCAGCGAGCCGCACGCGAGAACGATGTCGTTTTTTGACTGAGCACATCCCAACGTTGGCGCACGGCGCGCTCGCAGCAGAGCCATGTCGTCGTGCCGATCGTCCACCGGCGGCGCGTCCAAGCTGCAGCAGCAGATTCACAAGAAGATCCGTACGCTCGAGACGACGCTGCTGCAGCCGTACGACGGCCGCGTCACGCACTCGTGCCTCGTCTCGGCCACCGGCTCGCTCATGTGCGCGGCGCATCGGGGCGCCGGCCGCACGGCGCTCACCGGCCCGCTCGCCAGCGCGCAAAAGCGCACACCCGAGACGGACGAGGTCGCGTTGACCGTGCACGGCCTGCACCAATCGGCCGTGCAGCTCGGTGTGCGCACACGGTGGCCCCTCTCAGATTGGGCGCTCACACGCGCGTGCGCGCCCGGTGCCCAGCCGAGAGCCTTGGCGACGGCGACGTGCCGATGCTGCACGTGCGCGGGGCCCAGCACCTCTTCCTGTGCTTTCGCGTCGGGCAACACGTGCGTGGGCCGACTGCTGCGCGGCGCGCGCTGACAGCGGGCGGTGGCCGGCGCAGCTGCTCGCGCTCTTTGTGACCATGCCGCCCGACAAGATCGACCAGTTTGACGGCTTTGCGCTCGGCGACCAGCTACAGCACTTGATCGAGGAGCTGCGGCTGCTGGTCGAGACCAACGCGGTCTGACCCGCGCCGCAATTAGAAATGTACTGTACGCTCCCGCATGCTGCCGCCCTGCCCCGCCCGCCCGCCCGCCCGCCCGTGCGTCTGCAATGGCTGCCATCCCCGTTCTGCGACAACCACGGACGGCTGCGTGTTCGGGCCCGTGCGATGCGCTCCCTTGCGATGCGCTCCCGCGCTCAGTCGGACGACACGGTCGACGCCAGCGACGACGTCGCGGTCTTGCCGGCCGGCGCGTGTCCCTTGGGCACCGAGTGCGGGATGTTTGCTGCGCCCGCGTGCCCGCCGTGAGCCCACGCGATAGCAAGCACGCGCGCGCGCGCACGCACCGGGGTCCGGCATGCCCACGCCCACGGGCTCGCCCGTGCCCTTCTTGGCCTTGTTGGCCTCGTACTCGCCCGAGTCGAAGAATCGCCTCTGCCTGGTCTGCGGGCGCGGGCGCGGGCGTGAGGGCGTGAGGCGCGGCGTGAGCGTGGGCACGTGCGACCGCACCTGCTTGGGCTTGGTCGAGGGCGCCTTGCCGTACTTCTCGATCAACTTCTTCTCCTGCTCCTTGAGCGACTGGTGGCGCGGAGCAGCGAGCGGGCGGGCGGCGCACGGGCGGCGCACGGGTGAGCCGCCGGCACGCTTTGCTTGCGCACCGCACGCGGCAGCACATCTCGCGCGCCCCTCCGCCACGCCACCCGCCACCCGCCACCACCACGCCACGGCACGACCGCGACGCACCGCTGTGGCGGCCGCCGCGTCCTCGGGCTCCCCCTCGAGCTCGGCCTCGTCAACCACGTCCTCGGCACTCATGCTTGACCGCCGCAAAAAAAAAAAAACACGAAAGCGAGTCGCGCACTTTGCAGCGTGGCCGCGCCCTTCTTCTGAATGGATGCGGCGGCCGTCAAACGCCGGCTCGCGCGCGGACGCTGGCGCGTCGCGATCCAGCGCGTCCTCGATGAGGAAGTGCGCCGCCGTCGCAGGCTGCGCCCGAGGTGAGCTGCGGCGGACAGGGCGCGGGCGGGGCGCGAGATCTAGCTCACCGCGGCGTCGCGCCAAACAGCCTCGTCGACGTCGCACGCGACATGCTCCAGCGCGACCGTGAGACGCGCAGCCGCGTCGAGCAGCTGCGCACCCGCTACGACGCCGTGTTTCGCGGCCGCCCGCTCCCGGAGGACCTGCTCAACTTTGTCGAGAAGGCCGACAGCACGCCACCCTGGTTCAACACGACCGAGCTGTTCGCCTACATTACCAACAGCTTCCTCCTGGCCGGTGCGCCGTCGTGCGGCGGCGGGCGGGCGGCCGCGCAGATCGGCTCACGCAATCTCAGCCGTGCCTCGCGGCCCGGGCAACACGCGCATCGCCGTCAGCCTGCCGCCGAACGCGCAACACCTGTTCCACCACAACTTTTCACAGCTGCCGGTCGAGCACCTCATACAGCTCGTGGACGTCGTCCTGGCGACGTACATGCGGGTGCGCGGCGCTCGTGGCGGCGGCCGATCGGCCAGCCTCGCTCAGCGCGCACGGTCTTGCGCGCGCGCCGCAGTGGGTCAAGACGACCGATCGCAACATGTCGTACGAGAACAAGCTGACCGACCGCAGCATGATGGAGATGGTCCGCTGCTGCACCATGTGCTGGTACCAACTGTGCACGTCGGCAGAGCTCGCGCCCGTGCGCGCCAAGCGGCTGGTGCGGCGCCCGCGCGGTCAAGGCCCCTGCGCTGACCTGCGCACGCGTGTCCAGGTGCCCATGCGCGACACCCTGCGCGACATGCTCAACGCCATTGTCGCGGACGACCAGCGCTTCGTGACCATGCGCCTGTTTGCGCTCGAGGCGTTCACCCAGGCGTACGTCGCCGTGCAGGCACGCAACGGTGCGCTGCGGGCTGCAATCAGACGAAGGCTCAGGCGACACGCGACGCGCAGTGCTCAACGACAAGGAGCTGCAAGACATGGCCTTCTACAAGGACAGGCTGGACGAGTGGTACACCTCAGTGGGCCTGTTTGCGTATCTCGGCGTCCTGCGCTGCTTCACCCACGCCGACGCTGACATGAAGTCGTACATCCTCGAGTATGCGGTGGAGGTGCGCGTGTGCGGCCGCGCTCACGGCGGCGCGGCTGAACGCACCCGCGTGCTGTGCAGAACCGCATCAGCTTCGACACCAGGCTGGCCACCATGCCCCTGCCCAAGACGCGCACGTACATGCGCAAGAAGAACGCGACGCCCGAGGAGCAGCGCGTCGTCATGGCCGCGCACATGAAGCGTCTGCTGCTGCGCTACCGTGCGTAGAGCCGTGCGGCACGCCAGCGCATCTCACGGCCGGCACGCAGTGGCCGCGGGCATCGAGGGCACCAAGGATGCCGCGATGGTCAAGCAGGTCTTCACGACTATGCAGACCGTTGTGCCGCCCAAGAGCGACATGGACTACCTCGTGGCGGAGCAGTATCTCGCGGTGCGGCGTTACCACCACCAGCGCGCAGCTCTTTGACAGCGCACGCCCCCCCC
>CALSCO010000498.1:0-29955 GCA_943704415.1 Parvularia atlantis | reverse complement strand
CTGTCGGCGCTCAACAAGGCCACATCCCTCGCGTCGGACCGCCTGCAGCGCTGGGCTCTTCTGCTGCAGCAGTACTCGTTCGACATCCAACACCGCTCGGGCGAGCGCCTCGCCCATGTTGACGCGCTGTCGCGCCTCCCGACCGCCCGTGTGCGTGCTCTAAGTGGTGACCTTGCAAGTGGCTCGACTACGCGTGAGTTGTGCTTCCATTTTGACTGTGTGTACAGCTGCCTGCAACCGTGTGCGAGTCCACTCAGTGCGCGTGCTCGTCGGCCTTGCGACACTCGTGGCGGGCGTCTCGGTCCTGCTCGGCCTTGTCGCGTCGCCTCGGAGCAGTAGCATTGACAACGCACTACCGGAGCGGAGCAGCGAGCAGCAGCTGCCAGCGAGTGCTGCGTGGCCGGACTCGGCTGCTGGCCACGCTGCAAGCCGAGCGCGCGCGCCTGGAGGCCAAGTACCCTTCGCCCGCGACGTTGACGACCGCAGCGGTGGCGGTGCCGGTGCTCGGGAGCTTCCTGCGGCACGGCAGTGGCTTGGCGGCGGGCATCGGCGCGCGGCTGACCGAGGCGTACCTCACCGGTGGGCTGTTCGTGGTGGGCGTGACGGGCGGGTCGTTGACGGCATCGCACACGGCGTGGCCGACGCGGCTGCACGCGTGGCTCGTGCAGGTGGCCAACGTGACGGGCGCGGTCGTTCGCAACGCGGCGCAGGGCACGACCAGTCATCTGGTGACGGCGCCGTGCATCCGCGCGCTCGTGGGCGACGACATCGACCTGCTACTGTGGGAGTTTGCGCTCAACGACGAGTACGAGTACGTCACGCACGATGTCGGGCCAGCTTTCCCCATGCGACGGCGCATCGCCGAGGCGTACGTGCGCCAGTCGATCGCGCTCAACCCGGGCGCGCTCGGCTTTGTGCACCTGTGCGACCTGGACATCCACAACTACGACCCGGCTGGCGGCGGCGTGGTGCCCAACAAGGCTTTTGCGCCGACGACGGCCGTGCTCGCCGCATACGAAGGCGTGTACGACCGCTACTTTGCCTTTGACACGATGGCGACCATGTCGGCGCTGCGACTGTACAGCTCCAAGCAGGACTTTCTGCGTGACGCGCACCACCCGAGCGACCGCGGGTACGAGATCGTCACGGACCTGCTTTCGTATGCGCTGCTGCTGCCGTGGATCGAGCATGTGCGAGAGCGCGCGAGCGGCGGCAGCGGTTCAGCGGCCGTGCGCTTCGAGCTCGTGCAGCTGTACGCTGTGCCGCTGCAGTCCGTGGCGACGGCGCGGGTGCTGCCGAGCCAGCGCGCGTTTGGGCACTGCTACATGGCCATGCCGCCGCAGTTCTCCATGAACAACAAGCTGCTGCCGCTCGCGGCCGGGTGCGACGCCACCAACGTGCGCGCGTGTACGCCCGTGATCGACGTGGGGCAGTCGGACCCGAATCGCGACGACCGACAGCACCGCTTCGTTGTGCCCGCGTGCAACGCGAGCGGCACCAACGGCGGCATGCTGTTCCGCGCCGAGGTCGGGCGGATCGGCTCGGTGCTGCTCGACTGCGGCTACAACTGGGGCACGTACTGCATCTCGGCGTTTGTGGTCTACGTCGACGGGCACGAGCTCCGACCCGACGTGAGCGTCGAGGGCGACATCGTCTCGGCGTTTTACTATTGGGTGCACGAGGTCACCGACGGCGTGCTCTCGCGCGCGGGGCCACATCTCGTGCGGGTTTGCGGCCTCCTGCCCGAGTCGGGCCTCTCGCGCCTCGTGCTGCTTGAGCTGTTCTAGACCATGTGCCTGTACGATTGCGAAAGCACAACTCGATCGCGCGTGGTCAGCGGCTGTGGTCCGCCATCGATGGCCATCATGTTGACGCGCGCTGCCATTGGACGTGCTGTGACACCCCCCTGCCACACGCCCATTGGCCACGCGCACGCACGCCGCCCATTGGTGCCCGGCACATGCGGCCGCGCACGCCCATTGGCCGATGCCTCGTGAGCACGTTTTGTCACTTTCACGCGCAAGCCAACCTCTTCCTGACCATGCGCCGCGCCGTCGCACTGCTCGTCGCCTTCGCGCTAGTCCTCTCGCTGGCCGCGGTCGCCCTGGCGGCACCCGCCACCGACGCGCCGACCACCCCCCCGACTGAGCCGCCGACCATGCCCCCGACTGAGCCGCCGACCACGCCCCCGACTGAGCCGCCGACCACTCCCCCGACTGAGCCGCCGACCACTCCCCCGACTGAGCCGCCGACCACCCCCCCGACCAACGCACCCAGCCGGACGCCGACGGCCACGCCGACGAGCGCCGCGTCGCCCCTGAAGGTGTCCGGTGCCGGCTTCGCGACGTTCGCCACGGTCGCCGCGATCGCCACGGCCGCTCTGGCGCTGGTCGCTTGACCGCTCCTTCCTGCCTGCCTGCCCCGCTCCACCCGTGTGTCTTGTGAGCAGCCACGGCGAATGGGACAGATGGCGTTCTCACTGCACCTGTTTCAAACATGCCGGCTAACGTACTCGACTGGGTTCTCTTCCTGCCGTACCTGGCCTCACACGTCCCGGTGCGCGCGCGCACACACCGCCGCGAGCCGGCGCTGACGGCGGCAGCGCCGGCGGACGCGCAGATCGCGTTGCTCATCGACAGCCAGATCATCCTCCCGGCGTCGCTCTACCCGGCGTTCGCCACGGACGCAACGCGCTGGTGGGTCGACGTGACCGGGGACTTTATCCTGCGCGACAAGCCCGAGTTTGTCGCGCCGTTCATCTGGTGCGAGCTGCTGCTGCAACTGCCGTTTTGCGTTGCGGCCGTTTTCGCGTACCTCTCGCGTGCGTGCGTGTGCGCGCTCCTGGACCCCGTCGCGCGCCTCACGCACCGCGCCCACCCAGGCGGCGACTGGATCCGCATCCCGGCCATCGTCTACGGCGTGCACGTCGCAACAACGACGCTCCCGCTCGTGTGGCTCCAGGTGGCCGACACGACGATGCTCACGCCCGAGCAAAAGGCGCTGCTCGTGCCGGTCTACGCAGTCTACCTGGTCGTGCCGCTGCTGCTGGCGCTGCGCATGGCGCTGGACCCGCACCCGTTCTCGTCGCCGAAGCGCAAGACGCTGTGAGCCGTGCTGCTGTGCACGACCATGCTGTGTTTGCGCCGACACAGGGCTGATGGCCAGCAAGCGGGGCCGCGATGAGCGTGCGCCGCTCACACGGCCGCCACCTGCCCGCCGGCTCCTCACACGACCGCGGGGGCGAGCACAGCCGAGCAGGCCGGCGCGGCAACGGCGGCCGACGATGCCGACGACGACGACGGCGACGATGTCGGCCCACTCCCCGCCAGCGCCGACGACAGCGCCCAGGCGCGCAAGAAGAAGCGCGGTGCGCGCGCGCGCACACACGTCTGGCCCCGCCCGCCCTTCACGCGCCGCGGCGCCAGTGCTGCTGTACGAGCGTGTGTACCTCGAGAACATGCCGTCGGCGAGCATGTACGAGAAGAGCTACATGCACCGCGACGCGCTCTCGTTCGTCGCCGTGTCGTCGTGCGTCCCGCGCCGTCGACGCCGCGCCTGCGTGTCCCTGACCGCGCGGGGGGGCGGGCGCGGCAGCACCGACTTTTGCGTCACGGCCAGCGTCGACGGGCACGTCAAGTTCTGGAAGAAGCAGCGGCAGGGCATCGAGTTTGTGAAGCACTTTCGCGGGCACCTGGGTGCGTTGCGCGCGTGCCGCGCTCGTCTTGCCCTGACTAGAGCGCGCACATGCGAGCGCAGACGCCATCGCGGCGATGGACATCAGCCCTGACGGCAGCCTGCTCGCCACGGTGGGCCGCGACAAGGCGCTCAAGGTGTTTGACGTGGTCAACTTTGGTGTGCACGCCCCCCCCCCCCCCCCCTCTTACCGAGCGCGCGGCAACCCTCGCTCAACGACGCGCCTCGCAGACATGATCAACATGATCAAGCTCGACTACGTCCCGCGCGCGTGCTGCTGGATCTTCCGGCGGGGCGACGCCCAGGCGCGGCTAGCTATGTGCGCGATCGCTGTTGCCCGTTCGCCTATGCTGTGCCTGACGGTGCGGGGCGCCAATAGCGCCTCCGAGGACGCGCCCGAGATCCGCGTGTACGACGGGCGCGCGACCGAGAACGCCGCGATCGACACCGTGACGCTGCACATGGCGCCGGTGGTGGCGATGACGGTGCGCGCCTGCCGCGCCGCGCCCGCTGCCGTTCTCAAGCCGCGCGCCAGTTCCACGAGGGCCTCAACATGGTCATCTCGGCGGACCGCAAGGGCATCATCGAGTACTGGGACGCAAGCACGTTCACGCTGCCAGAGCAGTGCGAACCGCCGCCCACGCGCGTGCCGCTCTGAAACGCTCACGCACGCGCGCACAGGCAGGTCGAGTTTGAGTTCAAGAGCGACACGGATCTGTACGAGTTCGCCAAGGCCAAGACGTACCCGACCGCGCTCAGGGTCTCGTCGGACGCGTCGGTGCGCGCACTCGTGCGTGCACGTGCGGGCCGCGGTGCTTGATGCTCGCGCGCGCGTGCAGCTCTTCGTCGCCATGGGCATGGACCGACAGGTCCGCTTGTTCAAGCTGCGCACGGGCAAGTTGTACCGCAAGTACGACGAGTCCATCCGGGTGCGCTCGGCAGCGGCCACTGTCGCGCCGCGGCTGACCCCGCCCGTGCACCAGGTGGCGATGGAGATGCAGCAGGCAGGGACGGCGATCGTCAGCCTGGACGACATGGACTTCCAGCGCCGCATCGCGATCGAGAAGGAGATCGACAAGGTGCGATTGTGGTTACGGCATTGGCGGTGGCATGAGACTGCTGACTGCGGCCGGACTTTGCGCAGGCCGACATGTACAGCAAGTGCAACGCCATCTTTGACGAGTCGGGCAACTTTGTGCTCTACGCAACGCTCCTCGGCGTGAAAGGTGCGCGCTTTGCGATGCGCCCAGGCGATACCTGAGCCGTCGCGCGCTCGCAGTCGTCAACATTCGCACGAACCGCGTTGTGCGCGTGCTCGGGCGCGGCGAAAACATCCGCTTCCTCAACATCGCCCTGTTCCAGTCGTCCATGAGCAAGGTAGCGCGGCGGAACGCACAGTCGCTGTCCGCCGCGGCGCTGATCGCGGCGCGCAGGGCCTGCTGACGATCGACATGGCCGCGAGCGAGAACCCGGCGTTTGTCGACGACAAGGGCGACGCCGACTCGACGCTCTTTGCCACGGCGTACAAGGCCAAGCGCTTCTTCCTGCTGACCAAGCGTGAGCCGTCGGACGAGGAAAAGTATGCCGGGGCCAGTCGCGCGGCCTGTGCGCGCTGAACCGCGGTCGGCAGGGAGGACGCGACTACCGGCCGTGACGTGTTCAATGAGAAGCCCACGCGCGAGGAGATGGTGCATCGCTTGCTTGGCGCCACGAGCCGCTGACGCCGTGCCCCGCAGACGGTCGCCGTGCAGCCCAAGGCGGTGACACTGCCCTCCATGGCGACGATCCACACGAGCGTGGGCGACATTATGGTGCGCGCGCGTGCTTCATCGCCATGCACGCGCCTGATCGGTGCATGGCACAGCTCAAGCTCTTCCCCGAGTTTGCGCCGCTCGCGGTCGAGAACTTTGCGACGCACGCACGCAATGGCTACTACAACAATCACATCTTCCACCGCGTGATCAAAGGGTTCATGATCCAGACGGGCGACCCGCAGGGTGCGTCGCGCCCCGGCCGTGCATTGCGCGTGCACGGCTCACGCGGCAGTGGTGCAGGCGACGGGACCGGTGGCAAGTCGATCTGGGGCAACGAGTTCCGCGACGAGTTCCACCGCAACGTCCGGCACGACCGGCCGTACACTGTCTCGATGGCCAACGCGGGGCCCAACACGAACGGGTCGCAGTTCTTCATCACCGTCGTGGCGACGGTGCGCCGCACGCCCACGGCCTACCTGCCCCCTGCTGACCGCCCTGGTGCGCCGCAGCCGTGGCTGGACAACAAGCACACGATCTTCGCAAGGTGTATCGCAGGCATGGATGTGGTGCACAGCATCGAGCACGTGCGAGTAGACAAGAACGACAAGCCCTACGACGACATCCGCATCATCAACATCGACGTGAAGCAGTGATGCTGCCTCTTATCGCAACAAAGGGTCGGTCTCCGTGAACATGTCGCCCTGCCGGTGTCGCCGCAGCACGCCGGGCATCTCCGAGTCGCGCTGGCGTTGCTGCGCGTAGTGTGTGTCAGAAACGGGCCTGAGACAACCCGCGGCGGCCGCGCACGCACCTCCTCGATGTCCAGCTGCGACAGCGGTGGCCTCGAGCAGCAGCCTGCCGCGGCGCGAGCGGCTCAGCGACCGCGCACACGCGTGTCCAGCAGTACCTGCGAAGGCGTACGCCAGTCGCGTCCAGAACGACGGCGGCTCGGTCTGCGTTCCGACCGACTTCATGTCGCGCGAGCGCGAGCGAAACATGAACAGCGACGCGACGTTGGGTCGCGCGATGAACGTGCCCGAGGGCTCGCGCCCCTCGATCGCCTCATCCACGCTCGAGCCGGAGCTGTCCGTGCTGCCCGTCTCGGGGTCCTTGCCCTTGCGCGACTTCTGCGCGCGAAAAAAAAAAAAGTGAGCACCTGCGAGGGACAAGCAATGCGCAATGACGCGCCCGCCACGGAATGGTCGCGTCGCCCTCGAAGCCGGGCACCCCCACCGGCACGAGGTTGTCCGACGTGGGCACGCGCAGAGACGCCGTCTTCTGCAGCAGCTTCTTGAGGTCGTTCTTCTGCACTCGCAGCGCGGCGCGTGGTGCTCGATCAACGAGCTAGTGGCGCGCAGCCGCGGGCGCACCCACCGAGCTCTTCACGCCCTTCTTGATGAACGGGTGCTGCAGCAGCTGCTCGGCCGTCGCGCGCTTGGCCGGGTCCTTGTCGAGGCATCTGCGCACCGGGCGGGCGTCGGCTGGCGCGGCGATCCCGGCGCGGCATTGCGACACACTTGGCCAAAAAGTCGTGAAAGTGCTTGGACCACTTGGACTTGCGCTTGTCGGTCAGCGTCGGCGCGGGCTTGTGCGGGATCATGCGCATCGCGAGCATCGGGCTCAGTTGCACGTACGGCGGGAAGCCTGCGCGCAACATTGAGCAGCGGCAGCACGCAGACGTCGCACGCACGCACCCTCAGCCAGCTCGATGGCCGTGATGCCCATCGACCAAATGTCGGAGCGGAAGTCTGCGTGCGTGCACGTGCACCACGGTGAGCGGCGGGCAGCTGGCATGCGCGTGCGCACCCGACTTTTGCTGCGTGATCACCTCAGGCGCCATCCAGTACGGCGTCCCGACGAGCCCGCGCCCGCCCAGCACCGTCTGCGACAGCTGCTCGGACACGCCAAAGTCGGCGATCTTGGCCACGCCGTCGTCGGTGAGGAGGATGTTGGACGCCTGGCTGACGGCATTACGCGCCCCGTGCGAGCACAAGCGCCGTCGTGCGCACCTTGATGTCGTTGTGCACGATGCTGCTCCGGTGCAGGTACGCCAACCCCTGGACCGTGTCGGCGCACACCGCGGCCACGTAGCGCTCCTTCAGCCCGCCCTCCATCCGGTCGAGCACATCGCGCAGCGACCTGTACAGGGCGCGATCAGCACTGTGACTGTGCGGTGCAGTGCAAAGCTGACGCGCGCACCCGCCGCCGCAAAACTCCATCAGTATCCACATGTCGGCGTCGACAAAGCAGCAGCCGAAGAATGCGACGACGTGCGGGTCGCGACAGGCCTTGAGGATGTCGAGCTCCTTCTGCAGCTTGGCGTTTTCGGTCGTGCTCGGCGCGAGCATGACCACCTTGCGCCCGCCGACGCGCGTCAGCCCGCGGATCGGCGGATGCGAGCGCGCGCGTGCCTTGATCGCGACGTCGAAGCGCTGCGCCTGGTGCACGGCGCGGTACGCCGTGCCGTATGAGCCCTCGCCCAGCTTCTGCACGAAGCGGAAGTCCTCGCCGGGCTTGCCCTGCCCCGTCCATTCAAAGTTCTGCCCGACGTGGACTGTGTGCACGTGCGCGCAAGGTCACGTGCGCGCGAGGTAAGGGGCGGATGCGCGGACGCGCTCGCGGCGCACGGGCGTGCTGAAAGTTGCTCGGCTGCCCGATTACGACGTCTGCGCCGCGCCCGCGCTGAGCCAAAACACACGGACGGCAGAACGATGGGCCGCACCGCGCCACTTGTCTTTGCTAGCTGCGCGCTTGACGCCCTTTGCGAGATCGCCACTCGCGCTCGCGCCCGCACCCGCACCGGCCTCCGCGCTCGGGTCACCGTTGACGTCGCTGGACGCTCGGCGCGCGCCGTCCGGCGCTGGCGGTAGTGACGGCTCGTCGGCCTTCTTCTTGCGGCCGAAGCGGAGCATGTGAAACGTGCTGTCGCAGAACGCGGTCGAGTGCGGCGTGGCCGTGCTGCGGGCGGTGGCGGCGCTGGCTGGGGCGGCGGTGTGGCGGGCGGTGCGGCGGTGCGGTGCGACGGGCGGTGCGACGGCGGCGGCGGTGCTAAGCGGCCGCGCAGGGCAACAAGCGCCGTCACCAAACAGCTGACATCGCCGTCATCTGACGCATTCTGTAGATCTTACATCATGGCGCCGAAGGTGTGCCGGTCATCGCAGCCGCACGCGCCCCTCACGCGTCGTCCCGCGGCCGCAGCGCAAGGCCGCCGAGGCGGCACCGGTCGTGGCCGAGGCCTCCGCAGACGCGCCGAAGAAGGCCAAGCAGGACGCGGCGCGCGTGCGCGTGACGATTGAGCACTGGTGCGGCCCGCGCCCAGACCGCGCTCTGCTCCACGCTCACACTCGCGCCGCCGCCGCAGCAAGAGCTGATCCGTGTACCGCACCAACGCCAACAAGGTCAAGGCGGTGCGTGCGGCCTTCCGTGCGTGCAGCGAGGAGGGGCCGGTCACGCTCACGCGCTCGCTGCGCCCAAGGCGTTGGTCAGCGCGATCCCGGACGTCCAGGTCGAGGTCAACCCGTTCAAGCCCCGATCCAAGAGCTTCGAGGTCGTCGTGGCGTCCGGTGCCGGCACGAGTGCGGGCCGTGGTCGCACGCGTGGCTGACGTCTGACGGCGCATGTACGCCCAGGCACCGTGGCGTGGACGGGCGTGGGCAAGGAGCCGCGCAAGCTCAAGTTCCCCACGCCGGAAGAGCTCGCGGCGATCGTCGACGTGGCCCGCAAGGCCGCGTCGGCCTCGGCCTGAGAGCGCGCACATCGCATCTGCGCCCCCCTTCCGATATGACGGGCCGGTCTCTGCAACGCGTCGCACCCAGCCGACGCGGGAACCGGCCCTGACCCACGTCGCCTTTGCCGGCGATGCATGGCGGGGGGTACGCGAACGGGTGCCGATGTGTGCGCGTGCGTGTGTTTGTGCACATCTGTGTGCCACTGTGAATGCTCGATTGGGCTCAGCCTGTGCGCCGCTCGTGCCCTCCCCCGCGGCTGCCGTGCCCTCCCCCACCGGCACGCAGTCTGCCGCGAGCGACGAGAAGTGTCGGCACGCACGGACGTCAGTTGTCAATTGAACCTTACGTGTTCTTGCATGATCTCCTTGCGGTCGTGGGGGGCTGTGGCCGCGGCGCTGCTGCTGCTGCTGCTGCTGGCCCACGGCGGCGCGTTCAGAGCGCGACCACTGGAGGACGCGAGGCCCGTCGAGGGTGCGGCGCCGCCTGTGAACGCGTCGCTGCTGCGGGGCGTGATTGAACCGGCTGAGCACGCGAGCGCCACGTGGGAAGCGCAGCTGCGCGCGAATGTGTCGGTGGTGCGTGCGCACGCGCGGCGCCGGTTCCGTGTGCATGTGCACACGGCTAAAGTCTGGTGTGCGCACGCCTCACAGGGGCCGCAGTGGAAGGATGTGTCGTGGGCCGACGCGCGCCGCGCACCGCTGCGATACCTGCTGCGCACGGCGATTGTGGCCCTGGACGCGCTCCCGCCCGCAACTGTCGACGAGCGGCGGTGGGCTCTCAAGTCGGGCAGGGCGCCCGCACAAGCGCCGCAGGACTACGTCATCGTGGTTGAGAAGCCGTTCGTTGACGTCTTGCGCGCGTTCAACGACAGCACAGCGGCGCAGCTCGGCGCCGTCGCCGTCGTCGGTCTGCCGCACGGCGACGCCGAGCGCGCGCGGTGGGCGCACGCCCTCACGCACACCTGGGAGCCCATCTTGCAGCCGTACCAGGGCTCATGCGATTGGGTGCGCTCCAAGGGGCGGGACCCGAGCACTTGCATGCGCGCCCTCGCCGCTGCCGCGGGCAACACGACGCTCACGCCCGCCGCCGTCTTCGCGCCGCTCGTCAGCCGCGGCGGGTACCCGTACATGCCGCCGATGGTCGTCGCCCTGCGGGACGCGATCGCCAGCTCGGCCGGGCTTGCACTCAACGCACACGCCGCCTTTGCGCCCGGCGGTTTCTGCCCGCCGTGTATGTTTGCCAACGCGGGTAGCATCGAGTGCGAGCTGCGCGACCTGAAGAACAACAGGAAAATGCCATCGGTGCCCGAGTCCTGGGTGGTCGTGGACGTGGTCGTGGCAATGGGAGCGCCGTGGACGGTCGCGATTTATCATCAGCTGATCAACAGCCTCACGCGCATCGGCGCAATGCTGGACGAGATCATTGCTCTGCCCAGCGCGCACATCCTCGTCAGCAACGGTGGCCCGGCTGTGGACCTGCTAGTTTTGCTGGGAATGCCGCGCGAGCGCATCCTCATCCGCGACAGCGTCTCTGCACGCGTCGTCGTCGCACCGCACGGGCCGCACAACTGCGGCGGGTCAGCGGGCGCCGTGCACGTGCAGTACCTGCGCGACCGTCTGTGGGCACGACTGGGATTATCGCTGTCTGCACCGCCGCGCAAGCACGTGCTCGTCCTCGCCCGCCAGTACTCGCGGCGCATCTTCAACCACCACGAGCTCATGCGCACGCTGAGAGGGCGCGTTCCGTCCGAGACGTTCGTCGAGCTCAGTCAAACAGACTGGCCGAGAAGCATCCGCGACGTCATGCTGCTCGTCGCGCAGGCCAAGGCCGTCATCGGCGCTCACGGCGCGGGCCTGAGCAACTTCTTCGCCGTCGCACCCGACACGCCGGTGCTGGAGGTGCGCCGCAATGCAGCCCTGCTGCCGCGCGCGCTTAACTCGTGCTTGCTCGCAGATCATGGTCGCACCGTTGAACACGTGCTTTGTGAGCCTCGCGGCCGAGCTGCAGCTGCAGTACTACAACGCCTTCCTTGACCCAGACGCGACCGAGGCAGGCGGGACGGTCGACGTGGACTTTGTGGCGCGCTGGGTGCAGGCGGTGGTGTAAGCGATGCCTTTGTGCATAGTTGATTTTCACATGAGAAGGCAGAAGCCGTCACGGTCGGACCGCGCTGGCTGCGCCTGCGCCTGTGCCGGTGCCGGTGGTCGTGGCTGAGCGTTCTGCGTGCCAACGACATTGTGAGTGTGTGTGTGTGTGTGTGTGTGTGTGTGTGTGTGTGTGTGTGCGCATCCCCTCAGCGCTTGCGCACCTGGTACGTCCGCAAGTACGCCTGCGGCTGCGGCTGCGGTTGCGGCAGAGACTGAGGCTGCGGCTGCGGCTGCCGCGATTGCTGGCGGGCGTGTTGGTGCCTCTCGGCCGACGCGCGGCGTAGCTGCTCCTCGTCGTACTTGCGCTGCGCCTCGCGGGCCATCGCCTCGTCCAGGAGCATCTGCTGCTCGCGCGAGACCGTCCCCACGCCTCCCGGCGGGTCTCGCCGCAGCTCCTCGTCTTGCAGCTGCTCCGCGAGGCGGTAGTCATCCATGCCCATCGGCATGGCGGGCGAGGCGCGGTCGTCGGCGGGCGCCTGCGCGCGGTACGTCATGAAGAAGCCGTCGACAAAGACGCCGTTGTTTTCGATGTTTGAGATCGTCTCCCACCTGTCCGGCCGGCCCCGCGTCAGCCGCAGCGACGCCAGCGGGTGCGCTCGGGCACGCACACGATCGGCAGGTGCTTGAACCCGCTGTCAGTGGCGAGGCAGAACAGCTCGTCCTTCGTGCAAGTCAGCTGCAAGGCCGGCTCAACCACACGAGCGCGCACGCACCCGGCGCTTGAGGATGGTCGCAAAGTGGTCGTTGCGGAAGAGCACCGCGAGCTCACCTTCGCGCAACCGCTCGCTCAGCTGCGCAATGCCCGCAAACGTCAGCTGCGAAGCCGTCTGGCTCAGGAAGTTGCGCAGGACGAAGGCTGCGTGCAATGCATCCGCACGTCAACGCGCACTGCCGCACACGCGCACCGCACGCCACCCTGTTGCAGCTCTGTATCCGGCACACCGGCATCGTCGGCACGCATCGCCTTGACGACGACTTGGTTGTAGCTGAGGTTGCGCGTGGCCGCGTACGTCTCGGTCTGCTTGCGCGCGCGGTCGCCGCACTGGCATCAACGCCGCGTCCACTGAGCAGTGTGCGCGATGCGCACGTCCTGCGGGTCCACAATCCAGCCATGCACAAGGCGGATGCCGACGAGGTCAAACAGCATCAGCTCGGGCGTGACTTCAAACATGTCGACGCTGCGCCGTGCGTCGGTGCGCGCGTGGATGATGCCGTCACGCACGCCATCACGCACCCGTCAAACTTGAGGTTGACGTCGAGGCCCGTCTGCGCCTTAGGCAGCACCGCGAGCACGTCGAGCATGTTTTGCTGGAAGTTGGCGCAGTACTGTGCGATCGACCGCACGGTGAGGCGTGCGAGGCGTGCGAGGCGTGCGAGGCGTGCGAGGCGTGCGAGGCGTGCGAGGCGTTCGAGGCGTGCGAGGCGTGCGAGAACGTGCGCACCTCGTCGGTCGCGTCGCGCGGGATGGACGTGAACAGCTTGTCGGCGATGAGTTCGACGAGGTACTCAAACGTCACGGCCGCCATGTCCGGGTGGATCATGATGTCGCCGCGGAGGATGAGCACGTTGACTGGTGCGCGCGCCGTGTGAGAGCAATGCGTGCGCACACGTGCAGAGCGCGCACCAACGGCGATGAGCGCGCACGGGCCGTTCTCGTTCTGCAGCACGATGCGCACGGTGCCGCCGTTCCACGTGATCGGCTTGACCTCGTACACGCTCGGCGGTGGCGGTGCTGCGTGTGGCGGTGCGTGCTCCGGCTGCTGCTCGGCCGGTGGCGGCTGCTCAGCCGGCGGCTGCCCGTGCGGCTGCTCCGGCGCCTGCTGTGCACACCACGCCACGTCAGCGAGTGCAGCACGGCACGGCACGGCACGGCACGGCGCACCTGGCCCATCGCCGTCGGCGGCGTGTGCGCGGCGTCCACGTGCTGCTGCTCGAGCTGCATGGTGACGTCAGCGACAACAATCAACAAACAATTAACATACAGCGCGCAGCGGCTGCCATGACGTCAAAGGCCGTCATCCTCATCGGCGGGCCGTCGCGCGGTGCGCCGCTCTCGCCGCGTCTGCGCCCGGGCCTGACATTGCACGCGGCGTGGCAGGCACGCGCTTCCGCCCACTCTCGTTCCGCTTGCCTAAGCCACTCTTCCCGCTCGCGGGCGAGCCGCTCATCTACCACCATATCGCCGCGTGCGCCAAGGTGCGCCCGCGCTCCGGCGATGCGCGCATCGCCCGCCTCATCGGCCCGCATCAGGTGCCCGGCCTCAAGGAGGTCATCCTCGTCGGCTTCTACGAGCCCACGCTGTTCCAGGCGTTCATCCAGGAGACCGAGACGCGCCTCAAGATTTCGGTCAAGTGCGTGTCGCGCGCTTTGCGGCATCCGCACGCACATCGGCTCACGCCCGGCCCCACGGCGAAAGATACGTGCGCGAGTACAAGGCGCTGGGCACGGCCGGCGGGCTGTACCACTTCCGCGACCTCGTCCTCGCCGGCGAGCCCGAGTGCTTCTTCGTCCTGCACGCCGACGTCGTGACCGACTTCCACCTGGCCGACCTGCTGCAGGTGCGACCGCGCGTGCGCGCACGCGTGTGCCGCACTCACACCCTGCGCCCAGACGCACAAGGCGCACGGCAGCGACGGCCACGCGACCATCCTCGGCAAGAAGGTGCGATCGCCGTGCCGTGCGTGCAAGATGTTCGTACGCCTCACGCGGCTGCCAGGTGCCGAAGGAGATGACGCACGACCTCGGCGTGATCGTCGTGGGCGACGGCAACAAGGCGCGTGCGCGGTGCATGTGCGTCCAGCGCCCTGACGCGCCGACGCGCAGGTCGTGCACTACGCCGAGAAGCCCGAGACGTTTGTGAGCGACGTGATCAGCTGCGGCGTGTACTGCTTCCGCCCGAGCATCTTCGACATGCTGGGCGAGATCTACCGGCGCAACCACAGGCACGTGCCCCGGCTGACCGCCGCCGCGCGCCACGCCAACCGCGCCCGCCGCAGCGGTACCGACCTCGACGGGCGCGACCAAGACACGATCCGCCTCGAGCAGGTGCGCGCGGCGCAACACGCCTGAGCCGCCGTTCGCTGATGCTGGGCGCAGGACGTGCTCAGCCCGATGGCCAGTGCCGGCAAGCTCTTTGTGTACGTGACGGAGAGCAACTGGACGCAGGTCAAGAGCGCCGGGTGCGCACTCGCGTCTGCAGCGCAGCGCAGCGTCGTTTCCGACAGCGCGTCTTGCGTGCGCAGCTCGGCGCTGCCAGCCAACGCGCTCGCGCTCGATCTGATGAAGAAGAGCGACCCGGCCAAGCTCGCGACGAGCGCGGCCGGCGGGCCGGCGATCCAGGGCACGGTCTTTTTGCACCCGACGGCGCGCATCGACGCGACTGCCATGGCGCGTGCGCTGTCGCTGTCGTCTGCAGGTGGCTGACGCGGGTGGGTGCGCAGATCGGACCAAACGTGTCGATCGGCGCCAACGCGGTCATCGGCGCGGGCGTGCGCATCAAGGAGTCGATCATCCTCGACGACGTGACGATCAAGGCGCGCGCCCCTTGTGCCCGACAGCGCGCATGCAGCACAACTAACGTGTGCCCCGCGCGCGCGCGCGCGCGTGCAGGACCACGCGTGCATCCTCAACAGCATCATCGGCTGGCAGTCGTCCGTGGGCGAGTGGACGCGCATCGAGGGCGGCGACAAGTCTGGCCGCGAGCACATGTTTGGCGTGCGCGGGACGAGCGAGAACATCGTGACGATCTTCGGTGCGTGTGCGTCCTGATGTGTGTGCACCGCGGGCTGATGGGCTGGTCCCGCAGGCGAGGACGTCAAGGTGTGCGGCGAGGTGATCGTGCGCAACTGCGTCGTGCTCCCGCACAAGGACCTGTCGTCGTCGTCGCGCAACCAGATCATCATGTGAGCGCGGCGCCGCAGGGCCGGCCTTTGCTTGTTGCACGCCTGTTTGCGCGTCTGCGTGTGTGTTGTGTGCTGTGTTTATCGCTGCATGAGCCACACGCGCATCTCGCGACGGCCTGACGCCATGCTCACGTCCTCGTACTGCGCCACCGGCGGGTGCCCGTACACGAGCGTCTGATGCTGCGCGTAGTCGCAGCACGGTGCCGCGACGACGCCCAGCCTCGTCGGGCGCCTTACGAGCGACCCGAGCGCCTCGTCCATGGTCACGTGGCAGTGCACCATCACGACGATCACGCGCTCGCCCTCAATGCACAGGTCCTGCACGCGCGCCCGGTGCGTCTCGAGGCGCTGCACCGCGTCCCACGGGCCCATGCGCCGCATGAGCGGGTCGACCGAGTGCACCGTCCACGACGTGCGCAGCGCAAACGTCGCCCCGGCGCGCGGCGTCGTCCCGTCGCCCACGACAAGCACGCGCGTCGACGGGTCCCTCGTGTCGAAGCCGTCTGTCACGTGCGCGTGCGCAGGGTCAGCGCCTGCTTGACGTGGGGCGTCGTGTGTCGCACGCACCTGGCCCGAGCAGGTGCGCGCGCACGGCCGCGAAGGCCGCAAAGGCCTCGGTCAGCTCCTTGGCCGCGCCGTGCACGTCAAACACCTGCGCGTCCAGCAGGTCCGCGCCGCACTTGATCGTCAGCAGCTCGTCGACGTAGCGCAGGTGCAGCCGCGACGACTCGTGCTGCGTGTGCGTGGCGCGGCCCTCGCGCTCGCTGCGCGCCATCCGCGTCGCCTCGCCCGATGCCACGCGCCCCGCCTCGCGCGCCCGCCGCACGTCGCGCATCTCCACCGCCTTGGCCAGCGCGCCCGCCGCGTACCCGGCCGCGTACGCCGCCGCCAGCCGCGGATCCTCGAGCTCGAAGCTTGCGTGCGCTACAGACATCACGGTACTGATCAAGTGACGCTGTGATTGTGTCCGCTCGTCACCGTACCTTCACCGCGTTCCTCATGCGGCTGCGCGCGGTCCTCGTCGACCTGTCGGGGTGCGTTGCGCGCGCGGCCGCCACGCGACTGAGGTGCACGCTGCGCACAGTACCCTGCACGTCGAAGACATGCCGCTGCGGGGCGCGGCCGAGGGCGTGACGCGGCTGCGCGAGGCCGGGCTGCTCGTGCGCTTCGTCTCCAACACGACCAAGGAGTCTACCCGCGCCATCCTCGGGCGCCTGCTCACGTTCGGCATCGACGTCAAGGCGTGCGCGCACCTGTGGAGCATCGATTGCGCAGCTGAACGCGTGCGCGGTGCGTGCAGCCGGCCGAGCTGTTCACGTCCATCTCGGCGGCCCGCGCGATCGTGCACGCGCGCGGCCTGCGACCGCTGCTCTTCGTGCACCCCGACGCAGCGGTGCGCGGCCGCGCACGTGGCTGTGGTGGGCTCAAGGGACGTGCAGGAAGAGTTTGCGGACGCGGCCACGCACGACCCGAACGCCGTCGTCGTTGGCCTCGCGCCCGATCAGCTGCACTACGCACGGGTGCGCGCACCTGTGCGCAACGACGCCGTCTGCTCAGGCCGCACGCGCAGCTCAACGAGGCCTTCCGTCTGCTCAAGGACAACCCGGCCGCGCCGCTGCTCGCGATGAACAAGTGTTGCGTTGCAGGCCGGGGGGGGGGGGGGGGGGCTGCGGCATGACCGTGCGCATGCTGACCGCTGTGGGCGCGCTGTCAGCACGCTACTTTGAGACGCGATCGGGCCTGAGCCTGGGCGCGGGCGCGTTTGTCGCCGCGCTCGAGTACACCACCGGCCGCACCGCCGAGGTGCGCCGGCGCGTGCGCGCGTCCTGCCGCCGTGCCGCGTCGCCTGACGGTTGACGCAAGGTCATCGGCAAGCCCTCGCCCGCCTTCTTCCAGACCGTGCTGAGGGAGCTGTTGCGTGCCCCGCGCCCCCCGCTCGCGTCGGCACGGACCGTGCTGACAGCCGAGCTGCGCAGCAACGTCGAGCCGCACGAGGCCGTCATGATCGGCGACGACATGCGCGACGACGTCGGTGGCGCCCAGGCCGTTGGCCTCCGCGTGCGTGGCTGATGCCCATGCACTCGCAGCCGTACGCCCTGGCTGACATTGCAGCGTAGGCGTTCCTCGTGCGCACGGGCAAGTACCGCGAGGGCGACGAGGCCAAGGTGCCCGGCGTCACCGCCGACATGGTCTTCGACAGCTTCGCGGCCGCGGCCGACTACCTCGTGGCGCAGCACCACGAGCTCCTGAGTAACGTTTCCTAGGGTGTGCGTGTGCGCGAGGGGTGCGGGCGGTGTGCGTGGGGTGCGGGCGATGTGCGTCACAGCTTGGCCGGCTTGAAGAGTAGCTCCGAGATGGCCTTGCGCTGAATCTTCCCCGTGGCCGTGCGCGGCATCTCTCTGACGACGTAGACGTGCGCGGGAGTCTGCGCCACATGCTGAGCACCAACGCTGTGGCAAGCGTGCGTGCGCGCGTACCTTGAACGCGGCGAGCTTGCCCTTGAGCCACACGCGAATGTCGTCGCCTGAGACCTTGCCCACATACGACTCGCGCAGCACCACGGCCGCGTGCACGGCCTGCAGCAAGCCGTTGGCCGCCTGTCTCGCAGACAACAGTGCGCGCACCTGGCCGTAGAGCTCGTCCGGCACGGCGAACGACACGGCCTCGGCCACGGCCGGGTGCTCGAGCATGACCGCGTCGACTGCGACGAGCTCAGCCGATCCGCCTGTGCACGCTGGCGCAGCGCACCTTCCGGCGGCGCGATCTTCTCGCCACCGCGGTTGATCAGCTCCTTGATCCGGCCGGTCAGGAAGAGGTAGCCGTCGTCGTCGAGGTAGCCTTCGTTCGCGGCCGTGTCAAATGGCGTGCGCCCACTGCGCCATTGTGCGGACGCACCCTCGTCGCCCGTGCGGAACCACGACGCGCCCGCAACACCGTGCAGCGTCACAAAGCTGGTCGCGTTCGCGTCCGCGTTCTTCCAGTAGCCGCGCATCACGTTCGGGCCGCGGATGACGACCTCGCCGCGCTCGTGCACCTGCGTGTGCACATTTCAGCTGCCGCGTCGTCGCACTGCGTGTGCATGTCGGCACCTTAGCGCGCTCGCCCGCCATGTCCTTGCCGAGCTCGCCGTGGCGCAGCACCGTCACCTCAAGGCCGACCGGCTTGCCGACCGAGTTGGGCTTATGCGGCTGGGCGTGCGCGCCCTGAGCACTCGGCAAGCGCAGCACCGACCGCACGCACGTACCTGCGGTGGCAGCGGGTTCGTCGTCATCTGGTGAGCCGCCTCGGACATGGCGTACGCCTCGAGCACGGGCGCGCCAAACTTGGCCTCGAGCGTATGGAGCACGGGACCCGGCAGCGCCGAGCTGCCCGAGCTGTGCCGCACGCAGCTTAACATGCGCGCTGCGCCTGTTTAACGGGCGCCGCACCGGATGAAGCGCAGCTGGCCCTTGGTGGTGAAGTCGGTGTCGGCGTGGCGCAGCAGGATCTGGTGGATGGTCGGCACGGCGCTGTACCACGTGCACTGATTCTCTGGCGGTGTGAGCGCACAGCAGCATCAGCAGCGACAGCGGCAGTGCCAGCATTTGTTGCATGGGACGCCGCTCGGCCGCGCACCGAGAAAGTGCGGCCAGAACGCCCGCGCCGAGAAATTGGGGTTCTGGATGACGACAGACGCGCCCGCGCCGAGCGACGTGAGCAGCACGCCGATGAGCCCGTGCACGTGAAACAGCGGCATGACGAGCAGCGAGCGGTCGCTCGGGGCTGTGGCACACGTCAGGCGATAGACGGCAGGTCGGCCGCGTGCAGCGAGCCGCGACGGCGCCGCACCGATCGCGTACGACTCGCGGATGTTGCGCATGGACGCGACGAGGTTTGCGTTGGTCAGTGGCACGCCCTTGGGCCGCCCGGTCGTGCCGCTCGTGTGCAGGAAGAGCGCGACGTCGTCAGGCTGCGGATGGCCGGGGTTCACGACCGCGACGCCGAACCACGTCGACGATCACGCGCCTGCGGCTCGACCGTCTGCGGCGGCCGCGGCGGCGTCGGCGCGGTGCTGACGGGGCGCAGGACCGACGCGGCGTTGCTTGCCTGGCGCGGTCGGTCGAGTGATCAGCGCGCCGCATATCGCGTCCGTTTGCTGGGACGCGCGCACGCACGCTCGTGTTGATCTGCCACAGCGGCGTGCGCTGCTCCTTGGCGGCGTCGACGATGGCCTGGGGTGCGCCCAAGCTGACGATGGCGATCTGGCGAGGGCGCCGTAAGGTCGCGCGCAACGAGCGATTGCGTGGGCGCGTGCCTTGGAGCTGGCGTCGTCCAGGTAGAACGCGAGCTCGCCTTTGGACAGCTTCGGGTTGAGCGGCACGGCCACGGCGCGCGCGTAGGTCGTGCCGAGGAACGCGGCCACAAAGTCGATGCCGTTGGGCAGGACGATCGCGACGCGGTCGCCTGCGCCGCCCGGGTGGCCGTCAGCATCGGCGTGTGTGGTTCGTTGCCGCCGCTGATGCGCGCACCGCTCTGGACGCCGCTCTCGATCAGCTGCGTGGCCACTCGCAGCGCCACGTCGTGCAGCTGGCGGTAGGTGAGCGCCGCAAGCATCGGCGCGCCGCCCGCCGCGCCCGTGAGGCACTGGCGCACAGCCTCGCGGTCGCTGCGGTTGGCGGCCATCACCGCGCGGATCGTCGCGTGCATCATCGCGTCGCGCTGGACTGAGACAAAGACACACACACACACACACACACACACACACACACACACACACACACACACACACACACACAGGCGGCACGCCGGTGCGCGCGGGCTGGGGCTGCCGCGGGAGCATACGTGGCGGGAAGGAACTGCACGTGCTTACAGGGCGCGCGGGGCGCTCATGTCCGGTTCCACGACAGCAGCGACGTGTCGCCGAGTTTCCTGCCGGGACGAGGGTCAGCAAGGCGTGCACAGGTGCGGCCGCAGCGCACCGTGGCTTGAGCACGTGGCGCACAAGGAACGCCAGGCCGAGCACAAGGCACGTGCAGCCCACGACGATGTACGCGATGCCTGCACGAGCGCACGTTCAGCCGGCGAGCACGCACGGCACCCCCCGGCGCACCGAGGAACGGGTTCTTCCCGCCCAGCCACGACGTCGTCGAGAGCACGACCGACTTCGTGCCCGAGTAGCTCGTGACCGGGAAGACTGCGCCAGCGGCACACCCGTCAGCGCCCGGACGCGCGCGACGCCGCACACGCACCAGTCGTCACGTCCATCGTGTACGTGCCCTTGGGCATGTCGGTCTCGAGCCGCGCGTACAGCTTGCGAAAGGTCGGCAGGCCGGCTGTGCGCATCCACACCATCAGGTGCTCGTCCTGGGAGATGTCCGGGATGCCGGTGATATTGTACGTGCTAAGCAGGCCGCGCGCGCGTGAGCAGCGGCCCACAGCAGACACCGGCAACGAGCGCACCCGGCGTACGAGGCCCAGTTGGGCGGCGGGACGACGTTCGCGGGCGTGTAGGCGGTCTTGGCGAACTTGGTCTTGTCGGACGGCCATGCGATGTTGCTCTCGTCAAAGTTGAGCTGCGTGCCGTCGGCCAGCTCGCCCCCGGCGACGTAAATCGGGTCAAACAGTGTGTCTGCGCGACGCTAGAACGTCAGGCATAGGCGGCGGTTGCGCCGCGCGCTCGGGCCGTGCACCGTTGAAGACCGAGTTGGCGATCAGGCCGCACGGGTAGATCGGCTTGGTGATGTTGTTGCCGTCGGTCGCAGTCACGAGCGGGTCGCAGTCGGTGGACAGGCCGGACTGCGACACGGCCTGCTCGGGTGTGAGACGCGTGCAGCATCGCGGCCGGCGCACCTGGCCCTGCAGCTGCGTCGCCGAGAACGACTTGACGTAGCGCCGGTGGTTCTGGTAGAAGTTGGTCAGGCGGTAGTACATGTAGACGGGGCTGGTGAAGGTCGTGGGCAGGCTGAACGTGAGCGTGCACCGCTTGTTTGCGCTGTTGTACGCCCACTGCGCCGCGCCCCGTCAGCACGGCAGGGCGGCCGTCACGAGGCTGAGCGACGCACGTTGTCGATCGGCGCGGGCGGCGTGCCGCCGTCGGCGCAACCGGTGTAGTCGAGCGTGATTTCGTTCACCTGCGGTCGCGCGGCCGTGAGTGGGGCGGTGGGGCGGCCAGCACGGCGCGCGCACCCGGTCCGACGTGATCAGGAAGCCGATGCCGAGCGGCATGAACAGCAGCCCGACGACGAAGAACGTGGGCAGGACGGTCTTGGGCGTGAGGATGGGCTGCCACGCCTTGAGCCGCTGCTGCTTGAACGCGGTCACTACGTGCGCGTGCGTCAGTGCCCCTCTCCGTGCCGCGGAAGGACGCACGGCCCGGGCGCTTCGACGTCTTGGCCTCCTTGTCCTGGCCGCCGGGGGCCGCCGCGGCCGGCGCTGCCGCCGCCGACGACGACGACGCGGCGCTGCTCATGGGGAAGGAGGAGGCGCGCTTCCGACGACAGAAGGCGGCGGAACGGATTCGAACGGCAGATCTATACACGGGCGCTGTCTAGCGGCCACGGCTTGCGCCGCACCGTCGTTGCCGATGAGACATGGTGGCGACCCGTCATCGCGGCGTGTTCGGCGCTCTCGCCCCTCACTCGCGCTCTCGCGCCCCGGCTTGCGCGCGCGCTCTGTCGCAAGGCGACGCACTCGTCCTGCTCTTTGCGCCGTGCTGGCCGCGCAGAGTGACCACCGCCGCCGCCGCCGCGCACGAGCAGCCGACTGACCGCTGGCGCTCGCACGCCTCGCCGCCGCCGCCGCCGCCGCCGCCGCCGCTGTGCCAGCTGCCGTGCCGCGCGCCCCGCCTGCCATGGCCCTCATCACCTCCAAGCTCGGCATCCGCGACGTCGACCTCAAGGGCAAGCGCGTGCTGATGCGGTGCGGCGCGCCGTGTTGTGCGCGCAAGGTGATGATGCTGACCGCCGCCCACGTGGGCAGCGTCGACTTCAACGTGCCGCTCAAGGACGGCCGCGTGACCAACGACCAGCGCATCGTCGCGGCGCTGCCCACGGTCAAGTTTGCGTTCGAGCAGGGCGCGCGCGCCGTCGTGCTCATGAGCCACCTCGGCCGGCCCGACGGCAACGTCATGCCGCAGTACTCGCTCGCGCCCGTCGCGCCCATCGTCGAGAAGCACCTCGGCCGCACGGTCACGTTCCTCAAGGTGCGCGCGTCGAGGCCATGCCCGTGCGCCTGACGTGCTGCCGGGCGCGCAGGACTGCGTTGGTGCCGAGGTCGAGCAGGCGACGGCCGCGCCGGCCGACGGCGCCGTGTTCCTGCTCGAGAACCTGCGCTTCCACCTCGAGGAGGAGGGCAAGGTGCGGCCTGCGTTGCCAACGCGTGCGCGCCGAGCGGTCGCTCACGATGGACACGTGCCCAGGGCGAGACCGATGGCAAAAAGACCAAGGCGAGCGACGCCGACGTTCAAAAGTTTCGCGCATCGCTGACCAAGGTGCGCCCGGCGTCGCACGCGCGCCCATCCCGCGCTGACGCCTGTCGCAGCTGGGTGACGTGTTCATCAATGACGCCTTTGGCACGGCGCACCGCGCGCACTCGTCCATGGTCGGCGTCAACCTGCCGATCAAGGCCGCCGGTCTGCTGATGAAGAAGGAGCTCGACTACTTTGGCAAGGCGCTCGAGGCGCCCGAGCGCCCGTTCCTGGCCATCCTGGGCGGGTGCGCGCTGCGGCCTCCCGTGGTGCCCACTGCAGCACCGTCGCACACAGCGCCAAGATCGCCGACAAGATCCAGCTGATCGACAACCTGCTCAGCAAGGTCAACATGCTCATCATCGGCGGCGGCATGGCCTTCACATTCAAGAAGGTTCTCGAGAACGTCAAGGTGTGTCGCGCCGGCCTGTGCGGTGCGGCGCAGGCCGGCTGAGTGCGCCACGGCGCAGATCGGCAAGTCGTTGTTTGACGCCGAGGGCGCCAAGATCGTTGAGCAGATCATGGCCAAGGCCAAGGTGCGTGCACACAGCCAGTACGCTTGTGGCACCGACGCTGCGAGCGCGCCGTGCAGGACAAGGGCGTCGAGATCCACCTGCCGGTCGACTACGTCACGGGCAGCAAGTTTGGCGAGGACGCCGAGGTGCGTGCCGGCTCTCGCGTGCGCGCGTCGCTGCTCAGCGCGGCCACGCGGCAGGTGGGCACGGCCGACGATGCCACGGGTATCCCAGACGACTGGCTCGGCCTGGACATCGGCCCCAAGTCGGCCGACAACTTCAAGGCGGTCATCCTGCGCGCCAAGACGGTCTTGTGGAACGGGTGCGCAGCGGGAGTAAAGGTGCGATCGTGCTGACGTGTAGTCGTGCGTACGCAGCCCGATGGGCGTGTTTGAGTTTGCCAACTTTGCCAAGGGCACGATCGCCGTCGGCCAGGCCGTGGCCGAGGTGACCAAGAGCGGGGCGACGACGATCATCGGTGCGGGCGCGCGGACGCTGCAAGCGGCAGTGCGTCTGACTGCGCACGGCCGGATGCGCAGGTGGCGGCGACACGGCCACGGCCGCGGCCAAGTTCGGCCTCGAGGACCACGTCAGCCACGTGAGCACGGGCGGTGGCGCGTCACTCGAGCTGCTGGAGGGTGCGTGCGGCACGTGTGTGCAGCGGCTGTGCTCACTGCCGCTCCGGCGTCGCAGGCAAGGTGCTGCCGGGCGTCGCGGCGCTGTCAGACCGCGCTGACCCGCGCCTGTGAGGGGTCGGTGCTTTTATGCAGTGTCACGCCGGCATCAGCGTCGCTGCCCCGGCTTCTTCCCGCCGCCGCCCGTCCCGCCGCCCGCCGCGGACGCGCGGTGCTTGCCACCCGACGCCGGCGCAGTGCTGCTGCTGCTCGCGGCCGGCTTCGGCGCCTGCCGCGCGGCGGCCGCTTTGGCCTCCTCGGCGTCCAGCTGCGCCTCAAGCTCGGCAATGCGCACGGCCTCGGCCTCCTGCCACGCCTTGAGCTTGGCGCCGGGCTTTGCCGGCACGGGCGTGTAGTTGTCGAGCACCTGCGCGGCACGCGCCGTGTGTGAGAGGACACACGCGGCCGCCCCCGTGTGCGCCGCACATCGACCACGTTCGCGTGCTGGAAGTAGACCGCGACGTCGCGCGCCGTGTCGCGGCACTCCTCCTCACCCTGCCGCGCCCCGATCAGCGGCCGTGTCGCCGGGACCCGTCACAAGGCGCGGGCGCGGGCGCACGCGGCGGTAGAAGTTGGTCAGCGTCTTGTCGGCGCCGTAGTCGAGCAGACGGCGCACGACGTCAGCATGGCCAAACTGCGCGGCGCGTTGGCACGGCCGGTCCTGCTGCGCTGCGGCCACACCGCACCTCGGCCGCGTAGTGCAGCGCCGTCGCCGACTGCTGGTTGCGGTGGTTGGGTGGCGCTGGCGGGTCGCGTGCGGGGATCAGCCGGGACGGCTCAAAAACTGCCAGCGCACGCGCCCTTGAAGTCCAGCAGCCACTCGACGCACTCGACGTGGCCGCCGCGTGCCGCGTAGTGCAGCGCGCTCGACAGGCCGTACTCGTGCGTCTTGTACACGAGGCCCGGGTTGTCGACCTGCGCGGCGCGTGTGCGTCAGCGCGATGATGCGTGACGAAACCGACGCACCAGCAGCGCGCGCAACGCGTCGGCCAGGCCCTCCTCGGCCGCGTCAAACACGCTCAGTTGGCGCCGGTCCTGCGCCACACCCACGTCAGCACTCGCAGCGCAGCGGTGGCCCGCCCAGCGCACCGACTCGAGCGTGCGGCGCTGCACTCCGCGGTTCGCAAACGCCTTCATACGTAGTACAGTTGTGAGATGATCTACAAGTGCCTCGATACAGGTCGTGAGTCATCGCCTCGCTCACCGGCGCGCTCATCGCTCAGCTCAATCATCGTCGATGGGTCAAACGCTCTCGCTGGACGGCTTCGGCGGCACGGCCGCGTCCACCACCAGCACCAGCACCAGCACCAGCACAGGCAATACCAACAGCAACAGCAGCCGCACAATGATGCCGCCACACGCAGGCGCGGCCCTCGCCGCGCTCGCAGGCGGCGGGAGCGTCGACGCCGCGGCGGTGGAGCGCATGCTCGAGCTGCTCAACCTCGGCCGGACGACCACCGAGAGCGGCGCCACAAGCATCGCCGCGTTCAACGAGGACGGCTGGACGCCGATGCACTGGGCGTGCGCGCAGGTCGACGGGGCGCCTGCCGCGCACCTGGCGGCGCTGCCAGTCGGGCGCGCGCAGCTCGACGCGGCCAACGCGTGGGGCACGACGCCGCTGCACGTCGCGTGCTTCCTAGGCCGCATGGAGGTGCACTCGGTGCGTGTCGGCTGCGGGCGTGACGCCCGGCACAGGTCGTGCGCGTGCTCCTGCTCCAGGCCTCGCCGCCGGCCAACATCGCCGCGCGGCACAACGACGGCTGGACGGCGCTGCACTACGCCGCCGAGAACAACCACGCCGACATCGTGCGCGTGCTCCTGTTCGAGGCGCACCCGCCCGCCGACGTCGACGCGCGCACCAACACCAACGTGACCGCGCTCATGCACGCGTGCTGGCACGGCCAGGTCGACGTCGTCAAGGTGCTGCTGCAGGCCGACCCAGATCTGGACGCGGTCGACCTCATGCGCAAGACCGCGCTCGACCGCGCGCGAGAGACGGGCCAGGCCGAGATCGTGCAACTGCTCGAGGTCGAGGCGCGGCGGCAGGAGCTCGCGCGCCCGCACCACGCGCGGCACCGCGAGGCGAGCACGAGCCCGACTGCTGCGTGAGCTGCATGAGCGCCCGGCTGGCTGCGATGTACAAACTGAAGATCTCCCGCGCGAATCACTGCGACGGGTGCGCGTCCCGCAACATGATCGAGATGCGCCGCCCCTTGGGCACGACGGCGCCGGCAAACAGCGTGGGCGTGGCCGCCGAGCGCTCGAGGATCTCGTGAGCGTAGCTGAAGCGGAACACGCCGCTGCATGCAGCATGGCATATCAGCGGCCGCGAGTGGCCCGCACGCGTCAGGCGCACCGCTGCACGTAGAACGACCGCGGCGGAAGGTACATGCGCACGCGCCGGCTGCGGTCGGCCGTGTGCACGAGCTCCATCACCGTCGCCGACAGCAGGCTCAGGCCCGCGATGAGCTCTGCGGGCGGCGTGTTGGTCGCACAGAGCGCTGCCGCGCCACCCGCACCGCCCGAGAACTGCACGTTGTCCACGTGCGGCTTGATGTAGCCGTCCTCGCTCAGATCGATCACGTGCGGCGGCAGGAAGCGCACGGGCCGCCCCATGAACGCCACGACGAGCGCGCGCAGGCGATCGAGCACGGCCGCGTTCGCGCCCGCGGCCCACTCCGCCTTCTCGACCTCGCGGTAGCTGACGATCACGTTGTCGAGCCCGAGGCGGTCGTACCGCAGCTTCTTGAGCTTCTGCTGCGCCTGCGCACCGGTGGGCCTGCGCTGCGCCGTCGCGCGGAGAGCCCAGCAGCCGCACCTCGTTCGCCAGGTCGGCCGCCTCGGCCTCCGTCACCGCGTCCGCCTGCAGCCACAGGTCGCCCGATCGTACGTCCTCCGCAGCAGCCGCCGACACCTCGAGCAGCGCCGGCGGCAGGCTCGGCTCCAGGCGCGCGGCGGCGGCGGCGGCCGCGGTCGACAGCGCGCGGCGGATGCGAGTCATGGTCGAGTACGGTGACGGTTTCACTTTCTGCTCTTTTGTTCATCCGCGTCGCCGCCGCGAGCACCATGCAGCCCGCCCTCACGACCGAGTACACGCACGTAGGTGCGCATCACGACGACGACGACGACGAGGACACGGCCGCCGCCGGCCTCGAGGGCGCGCCGCTCGGAACGACGCCGGTGACGAGCAGCACGAAATCAGCATGCCCGGCACCTTCGAGTCACCGGTGCTACGGCAGCGCCGAGTCGCTGTCGGTCGACCGCGATCGCATGTACAAGACGTCGCTCGGGCTCGACAGCGGGCTGGAGGCCGCAGTCGCCTACGTGTTTGGCTCGTTCAGCGGTGCGTGCACGGGCTGACGTGGCCGTGACTCGGATGGTGGTGCGCGCGTCTGAAACATCCGCCGTCGACCGTGTCTCAGGCGTACTGATGCTCGCGCTCGAGACCGAGAACGAGTACGTGCGCTTCCACGCGTGGCAGTCGACGCTCGTGTTCCTCCCGCTGCTCGTCGTGCACGCGGCGTGCGTCGTGTCGGTCGCGGCCTCGCTCGTCGTGCTTGCCCTGGACGTTCTTCTCATCTGCCTGCTCATATTCATGGCCATGCGCAACGCGACGAGCCTCCAGCGCTTCCGCCTGCCGCTCGTGGGCGCGCTCGCCAACCGCTGGACGCGACACGACAGCGAGCCGACGGGGCCAGCCACGGCGGCGTGACGTGCCCATGTCGTCCCCTTTTTTGCATCCGTGCCGGCCTGAGCCTGGTTGGGTGCCGGCCACTGCTCAGTCTTGCATGCTCAAGCTTATATGCCAGTAGTGTGTGTACAGTTCATGTTGATCTGGGTGCAGGAGGCGGCGCGGGCGTCGACAGCGCGGGGCGCCGGCCCGGGTACCACGACGGCATGCGCAGCATCGGCGCCACACCCGGGACGCCGGCACTCGCCGGCGCGCCCGCCATCGATGCCGCACTCGTCGCGTGCGCCACGGCCGCCGTCTGCATCTCACGCTGCGCGACGCACTCGGGCACGCCCGTGTAGAGCTCGTAGAAGCACGGCGTCTGCGCAAACTTGCGCCCAAACAGAAACGGAAGGGCCTCGTCCCGGAGGCGGTCGTGGTAGTTGTACTGCAGCGCGCGGGCGAGATCGCTCCGCCGCAGCTCGCAGGCGTGGCCACCGCTCGGCCCGCTCGTGTCGCTCGCGCCGCTCGCGCTCGCGACGGCCGTGCGCCCAATGTCGACCTTGCACGAGAACCAGGCGCGGAACGCGTTGAGCATGAGCTGAAACGGCGCAACGGGCGCGGACCGCGGCCGTCCGGGCATGGTCGCGATCGTCTGGAAGAAGGACTCGTCCGGGGTCCAGAACAGCGACGCGTTGCTGAAGAACGAGACCCAGAACGACCGGCGCGACACGCGCTCGTCCTGCATGAAGTCGACAAAGTTGCGGTGCAGCGTCGCCCAGTGCCACCCGATCGAGATGTACTCCATGTAGGGCTGGTACGCCGGCAGGTCGCGGTAGTTGCACGTGCGGTTGGTCAGGCACGCGTCCAGCAGCGACGATGCCCCGTCGGCGAGGACGTACGGCCGCAGCCGCTTTAGGTGCCCGCGGTTGCAGTGCCGCCGCGTCATTGACAAGTCGGCCGGATGGAGCATGCGGCACTTGCGTGAGATGAACGAGAGCGGCGCGTGCCGCCCGAGAAAGTCCTCGATGCCGGCCAGCGGCACGAGCGGGAGGCTGTCGGCGCTGAGGAACGTGATGTAGTCAATCCGGCCGCCGTCGGGCGTCGTGCGCGCTCTCATCGCGTCCAGGCACAGCAGGTCGATCTCGACCAGGGTCCAGTTGAAGCGCTGCGCGTTGACGCGCTGCACGACCTCGATCGGGCTGCCCGTCGCCGCGCTGAGCTCATGGTGCGCCTGCGCCACTCGCGCCCCGCCCAGCTCGAGCAGCACGCCGCGCGACACGTTCTTGACCGCGGCAACGTCGCCCGCGCTCATCTTGGCGTCGACGTGCACCCAGATGACGTGCGGCCGCCCGGGCGCGTACAGCTGGCGCAGCGCGAGCGCAAAGACGGGCAGTGCGTCGACGTCGTGCATCGCCACACAGAAGCCGAGGGTCACGGGAGGCGCGGGCTCGGTCGGCGCCGTCGCGACGGGAGAATTCGCAGGCGCCTCGTCAGGCTGCATCCACAGCGCCGACGCCGCGGGTCGCTGCCGCTGCCGGCCGTGCGCGCCATTGTTGCCACCCGCTCCCTCGTCCCCGCCCTCGTCGCCCTCGTCGCCCTCGTCGCCCTCGTCGCTGCTGTCGCGCGCGCCAGCGGCCGTCTCCTCGTACTCGTCGTCGTCCGTCTCGTTTACGGCGGAGGATGAAACGGTCTGCGATGCGCGGGCGGGCGGCGCGGCTCGGTCTGCGGGTAGCGCCGGCTGCTCGTCCGCCCCGCGCACGCGGTCGACCACGCGCGCCCCGCGCTCGTCCAGCACGACCACCACCGTCTCCTGCTCGCGCCGCTCCACGAACAGGGGCCGTTCCGCGTCGCCGCGCGCCAGCACGAGCCACAGCAGCGCCGCCGCCAGGCACAGCCCCGCGACCAGCGCCAGCAGCATCCGCGCCGAGCGCCGCCGCGGCAGGCCCGGCGCCAGGGGCGCGCCGTCGCCCGCGCCCGCCGGGAAGTCAGCGTTCATTTCGCCCGCGTTCCTCGTCGAACTTCGAGGCGCACGTGTGGTGCATGCCATCTTGTCGGGTGGTCTGTCGGCGCTTGCGCGTCGGTAGGCCTGCGGGTGGATGCGCACTGCAGCATCGATGTGCTGTGGGACGACGCGCGATGGCGTGCTGTTGTGAGAAAGAGCTCTCGCGGGGAACTGAACGGCGCCATGAGGAGCAGAGTTATGCAGCGTACCCGGCGCACCGCTGCCACAGCCCTTGCGCACGCACGCACGCACGCACGCACGCACGCACGCACGCACGCACGCACGCACGCACGCCACAAGCAGACGAACTCAAGCTCCGCCACAGGCCCTGGAGTGAGGCTACAATCACTTGTCACGCGACCACTATCTATGCCGCTGCTCAGGAGCGGCACCAAGCAGCCGGCCACTGCGCCGCCTGCGCCG